>JAGFPH010001919.1:42492-66979 GCA_018207615.1 Philaenus spumarius
CGAAAATTCTCTCCACATAATTGCAACCACCAAGTTAATAACTCACCAGCCGCCACTGGCTACAATAATCGTCAAACAAATAAATTACAACTTACCTTTAGAAATTCTGGCGTGAGGTGTTCTTTTTTGGCCAAATCAAGAAACGTAAGGTTGAAGTTAAGGCCAAGTGCTCTACCAGTGAGCATGACAGCCCTACAAGGGGCACTACTTGGAGAATAGTACAGTTCCAATGCTCGCACTAAAATAAACAATAATAATGCACACAAGTTCTATTTGAAACACTGTTTTTTCGGCATAGTCATGGGCGCCACCCCCCCCCCCCCCCCCCCCCCACTAGCTCCCAGGGAAAGGAAAATATGTATATTATGAATATTATAGTCAGGTATTTTTCTTGTACCATAGTGAACTCAATAGTAGTTTATTATGGTAGCCTAGTTTGGTAGCGAAATGCATCAGCAGTGTAACATTTAAAAATTCACATAAAATATAAAAATACAAATAAAAAACGTTATGTTATTGGTACGGTATTAATCTGTTCAGAAAATTCCAATCTTTAAATTAAAACAAAAATTAGTTTGTTAAACATTTCTTGATGACTTCCCTTAGTGGTAATTAATGTTTTTTTTCCAAATTGTCAAAATTGTTTTCCAAATATTGCATTTTATGGCTATATGTTTAATTTTATTGAAAATTGCTAAATACAAAAGTTGTAGCTCTTTTTGTGGTAAACATTTTTTATATAATACTTTTTTATAGGACAAATAGTTTTTGAATTATGGGGATCAACGTTTTTTAGGCGCCATTTTCCAAGATGGCGGCCATAGCACAGGTTTTTTTTGCAGGGACTTTTAGTACCTATGTTATTACAGTAGCTAAATACAACATATATACCAAATTCCTAGCTTATAAGAATTTGTTTAGGTAATTTGTCTAAAATAACTTACTGGACTACAATTACAGTCCTAGTATTGAAAATATTTTAAATGATTTGAAATTCATGTGAGTTTATTTTGTAAAATAAAATCAATGACATTGTATCGAAGATCTTATTTATTTTAAGCTTTTACATAAAATTTCAAATATGCAAATGACTTATTTGTCAAAGCTATACAATGACTTATTTGAAACATAAAGAAAAAAATTAAAGAGTAAATGATGACATCTTGTCTCAAATATTATATTCGGAAAATGATCATGAAGTAAAAAAGAAAATAACCATAAAATGCCAAAAGTGGGGGACCAGTAAGTTTTCAATAAATAAACTAAGACTCAATCATGAAATATATTTCACAGACGACTAATAACTTAACAACAAATAATTATCGCAACAAGTAGAAATGAAAACGTAAGAACAAATTATGAAACGACAAAGATTGATACATTTTTTTAAAGATAACTAAGTATATTTAGGTTTACAAATTAACACATGCTAAGTATAATCAGTATCACACAAAATACGGTGCGAAAAAACTTTTTATTTTAAAAAGATTAAAATATCGTTCTACTTCCAACTTTCATGTCAGTGTTTTTTTATTTTGGGCCACGGCCTACCCGCTAGGGCTGTCACTGATTTCATAGGCGTAACCAGGACGACCGTATGGAGGGGGTTACAACAACCGGGGGACAATTTTTAAATTAAGATGCAAAATAACACGCTTTAGGTTTCCCAAAAGTACTTTAAAATGATATAGGTATATATACTTTTCGACTTCTAATAATTGTGATTCAGGCCCATTTTAGAATAGCATCCATGACTCATCCCCCGCCACATCTTTCCGTGCGCTTCCTCTAACCCCATAGGCCTGGGGTTTTTTTGTCGGATGTGGATTGTCATAAAATTTAAAGTGTGCAAGCATAAAATTTTTTAAAACTTTTATTGGGATTCATTAAACTGAAGTGTCTAGTTCATCAATCACGAAGTGTGTTATGTAATATATTATTTTTTCTTTTAATGTTTTATTGACATGAACAGAGAGCAACTCTCGCTTTATTGTTATTCCGTCACCGATTGAAAAGGAAGCAAAAAAATATACATATTTGGGTTCATCCAATCAATAAATAAAAGAAGAAAAGATTTTGGAGTATTCTACACTGTGTTTCCTGATTTGAGGAACTAGAAGAAACATTTTTCAATTATTTAAGAAAGTCGGTTTTTACACGCGGCTGTTGGATAGTATTCTACGAAAAAAATACTAAAATAAGGAAAATTGGCGTGCATTTGGTCATGTTCCCCACTGTTTCGGCGGAGACGGTGGCAAATCCGTCGATTGTAGTGGCAGCTAGCGGCTGCACAGCTACCGTCAGCGGTAAATAAACTGATCGTTTATTTTTCCGACCAATATGTATGCTCTAATATTCTCCTTCGTGCCACTGTTAAAATGACGGCGACGGCAAATAATCCGTGGCGGGCAAAACTCCGTGTGCTGCCTCTAAAATACTATACTTTGAAACACTACACTGCATCTATATAAAATAAAGTGCCATTGCCCAATTTGACCAAAGATAATGTTAGTAATATTATATTGATAATTTATTGTACCTTGACATTTGCATAGTTGTTGAAAACAAGTTACTCTTAAGAGCGTATTTTAATGTAAACAAAGTGCGAAATATTTTTTACAATGGGGGTTATAACCCCCCCCCCCTGCTTACACCTATGACTGATTTGACAGAAGGGAAACAAAAAAAAAACCAGGTAGGCGGTCAAAAAGACATGCGACTGATGCCGGGTTAAGCTAACCCCTTGGCACAACTGACAACATTTATTGTCTAAATAAAAATTAAAGTATTAAATACATATTGATTGTAGTATAAAATTAGAGGACATAAAGAAGTAGTATAATCCTAAAATGGATATAATTTATGGGGTTTCTTCAATAACCAAGAGCAGCAATAAGTTTTATTAAGAGAGAAAACAAAAAGGATCAACAGACGTGAGTACTCACACGCAATATAATATAATAAGTTTTAAATACAAATGAAACATAATGTCTTCAACTACTAAGTATGTAAATGCATGCACTTGTAGATTATTTAATTGATAAAAAACAGAAAAAACATGGTACTTTTATTGGTATAAAATTGTATTTCTTAAGCGATTCTAAAGTAAAATATTATCAAGACCTGCTCTATGCTGTATATGAAATATATGAAGGGAACTTACTATTCATTGTATAAGTATGTTGTAATTCTTCCTGGTTGATTGTTGAAGTTTGTGGATTTACGGACAAGGAGGCTTGTCATATCAGTTATTAGATAACAGTCTGTAAACATTTATATTTAATCTGATCAAACATTCTTAAAATTACTAGACAAAACTGCAGCGTCAGTAGTGTATAGTTATACAATCTGATTAGGAGTTGTTACTCCCAATTTCAATACATCGATTGATAAACAATATATATATATTTACTGTTTACAATACTATGTAAACAGTAAATATGTAACAAAACAATATCAACTATTTGATCTGGATGTTTATATTTGTTTCTATCATGTAGCACAACATATAGAATATACAAATACTTTTAATCTTATTTTATCTGTATAGGTGGTAAATATAAATTTCTTATCTGGATACATAAAAAAAACTAATCACAAAATCTCTGGAAACGAAAAGTGTAGGCCTACAAACCTGAAGTTCGATAAGGAACGTATACCCCCCCCCTGAGTGTAAGGGGCTGTCTAAGAAATGAGTTTTTGATTATTATATTTCTAACCCTAAAAATTGTGGAAATACAGGATGTTTCAAAAAGTACTTTACAACTTTTAAAATTCATATTAATTTATTCAGAGAACCTGCAGAGTTGATTGTAGTGTCAATTTGTCGGGAAACACATCAAGTTTTTTTACCTTAAACTAAAATGTGGCTTCCGTTCGTGATCCTGTACACATCCCATCGGTAGTCAATTTCCTCCCAAACTCGCTGTAGCATTGCAGGAATAACTTATTCAGCGGCGGCATAAATTCTCGCCCTAAGCTCTGGTAGAGAAGCCGGCAAAGGACGTATATAGACGATATCCTTGATGAATCCCCATAAGAAAAAATCTAGCGTTGTCAGGTCTGGGGAACGTGGGGGCCATGCAATTGGCGCATCACGGCCAATCCATTGACCTGGAAAGCAGTCATTCAGAAAATCTCGGACATCAGTCAGATAGTGAGGTGCATGAAATAAACATTGCGTTCTTTGTCATCCTCATTTATCTGTGGTATCAAAAATTGTTGTAACATGTCCAGTATACTATCCCGTTGATGGTTCTCTCTTGGGAAAAAAGGGGCGGTAAATTTTGTTCTTGCTCAATGCACAACGTTAAGTTTAGGGCTATCACGAACATGTTGCAATGTCTGATATGGATTTTCACTGCCCCAAATCCTACAGTTATGTGTGTTAACCTTGCCACTTAAGTGGAAAGTCGACTCATCAGAAAAGATTATGTTGTCAAAGAAGTGTTCATCCTCATCCAATCAATTAATATATCTGCACAGAAATCTTATCAGTGTCTTTTATTGCTTGTAAAATCATAAATTTGTACAGTTTTAAATGCAAATGTTTTTTCAACACTCGCCAAACAGTCGTATGTGGGACTTGCAGCTCGCGAGATGCACGCCGGGTCGATTTCGTTGACAAAACTTTGTCTCACTTGCTCAACGACTTCGTCAGATGTGCTTGGACGACCTGGTGATTTCTTATGTCCTACCGAACAGCCTGTTTCTACAAAACATTTATGCCACTCATAAATTGCAGGCTTACTAGGAAGATCTTTAACGTACTTGGTACAGAAATTAAGCTGAACTGTTGTCGCCGACTTTGATTCTTCGAACCAAAACACATAGCAATCACACTCGGGTCCAGTGAAGGCAGCCATCTTTGATGCAACTGCCGCTAGCACTCATGACGGTGCGATTCAGCACTAGCGAACTACGCGTTTCAAAACTTGATGTGTTTCCCTACAAATTGACACGCCAAGCACCTTTGTAGGTTCTCTGAATAAATTAATATGATTTTTCAAAGTTGTAAAGTACTTTTTGAAATATCCTGTGAATTGAGAAAGTAACGCTACCTCCAAAATCAAAATAACATGCCTCTTGGGAGTTAGATTCTCATGTAGGTAAGGGGTTTTGAAAGTATTCCATGTAATCCTAAAACTGGAAATAGAAGGGCGCAACACATATGAAGTGGGAACGGATATAACGCACTTAGTAGCGCGGATTATTAGACATGGGATGCCCGTATCCGCGCATCTAGGGCGGGGGGAAGGGGGGTACGAGGTTTAAAAAGTGCAAATTAAATTAAAAAATAGACAACACAACAGAGGATCCAGCAACATAGGCCTATTTCACATCATTGTGCATTGCATGCATACTGATATTAATTTAGATTTACTTGATTAAACTACAACGTACAATACACATGGATGCAGTAGGTTACAGCCTTACTCTCTTATGAGCTTGATCTGATCTATTAAATAAGAAAACTATGAAGGTTCAACAAAAATACTTTACTCTAGCAAAACACGCAACGTATTGTGTATTGCAAATACTCCCAAACCGGTGGTTGGCGTGCGAAGTAAGCAATGCTCTGTGTATTGAAAATTCTTCCAATACGGCGGTCGGCGTGCAATGCACTGTGCGTCGGCCGCTTCTCATACTGTTCAGTGTCAAGCTCACTTCTGCGCCCTCAACAGTGAACGTGTTAAAAGAGTTTAAATTCAAATCCACGGTCCTGACCTGACCCCCCCAAAAAAGTTTTTCTGGCTACGGCCTTGCCCGGTATCGAAGCCAGAGCCAATCAGAATGTTACTCTTAAGGAATGATGTGTTAAAAGAATTAATATAATTTGACTCCTAGAGTTTTTTATATTGCACATGTTGACACTGCCTACTACCAAATCAAAATTTGCTTAATGATGATAACATTTTTGAATTTAATTAATTATCTTTTCTTATTCTTCTTGAGTATTCTTAAAATATCATAGCAATACTTTATTTGGCCTATAATTCAATAAAATGTACACACATAATATTTGCTAATTTATTTAGATTTCGAAGATATTTTGTCCAAAACCATGGCCTACTTCTTACTTTTTCATAAGGCAATATCCTCACTGGATGTTTGATTTATTTAATTAATGGCGTTATAACTTTCTGAGGATGATGACCATGTCATCGAAATCTACATAAGGGTAATGTATTAAATATAACTTACAATTTAGTTGTTTAGTTATTGTTTTTGTTCATTGTTTTGTGGTTCAGGGTTTTTATTCAAATCAGTGTGATTTTGTCGCCACAGTGCTCTTTTATTTGTTTAACCTTTTACTTGGTAGTTGTTGAGGTATATTAGTCCAGTATTTGTTTTTATACTTACATTTTGTTTTTAATTTATAGGAAGATAAAGTTACTTAATATTTTGAAAAACTTAATTTTCTTTAAACCACGAGACTAGTTAGGACTGTCGTACAAAATTTTGTTGAGGAAACAAAAAATAGTGTTACTTTGACAATAGTACTTAATCAAATCGACAGACTTAATTTGGTTTCATTTATTTCAAAACATCTGCATATAAAAGTTGTTTCTACTTACTCACATAATTTTCCATATAGGCCTGCATAATGTATCTTCAGTTTTGCTTTTGTGAACCTAAAAACACTTGCATGTAAAATTTAATTACAAAATGTGGTAAAATAAGTACAACGTTATGATACACCTAGACAGGCAAGGCTATAAGGGGTCCGTTATCAATACGTTATTTCAGGAAATTGTATAGTTATATAGGTAAAGATTTTTATGTAATAACATGTACAATTGCAAATACACTTATGACTGACATTACTGTGGGTAAAGGCACGGGTTAGTGCCGCTATTTTTTCGTTTTATAGTTTACTTTGTTCACTCCACACTTTTCATGGTAGAACGTAAATTAGTGTCCACCTATCTATTTGATCGAGTGTGAGAATTCGTGACATTTAAGTACCTATCTAAAATGTAATTTAGTATAACTTTAAAGTATTTTCAAGAGTTGTAGTATTTTTAGGTTTAGAATACTGTATTTTGTAAAGATACAATTCAAAAACGCATTTATTACATTGTGAATTCGTTTACAGTTATGCTTAGTTCATGTAAATTGGTTATATTAAAATGAAAATTCTTCTTTTCAAACACTGATAACAAAGAAATTAATGAAGAAAACATGAATAAAATGCTTTTGATTGACTATAAGCCCTAATTTTCGATCAAAGAGACAGAATGCAAGGACTGGTGTTACAAAAGTTTGATTAAAAAGATTGAGCAATAATATTTATATTGGTTGTTAAAGGTATTAGAAACAAAGTGTTCATAAATGAAGTTCATTTGAACAGTTATTACATTTAAAAACAATTAATAGCAAAATGTAAACGCTAATCATTTTTTAAGTTTTTCAGATTTATTTAAAACTGCAGCTGTAATAAATGAACAATGTAAATTTGTTATATTGATTGGATAGTAATGAATTTATTTTACCATCCAAAAACTAAACAATACTTTTATTAATTGTTAGTGTTTTTTTGCTTATTACCATAGAAATACAATTAAATTGTTTTTTCCGTCCACAATGTTATATCATGTAATTTTATATTTGACTTTCAATATTTTAGGTGTTTTATGCCATAGCAATTCTCCAAATGTAAAGACTGTGTTGTTTAAAGAATCTGATCTTTCTAAAAGTTGTTGGTACGCGCCTGATATCAATTTGCTCACAGCTCGAAAAGTATTTCAAAGTATATTGCCTACAACAGTACCGAGAAACATTCCTCTGTTGATCAAATACTTGAAAAAGGCAGAAGAAACTGTTTTAAAATTGACCTATCCTGGAAATGAAAGAGCGATATTGCTGGCGGCTTTATCCGATGTAATCGGTGGTTATTTGCAATCGATCGCTATACCCATCGCAAAAGAATCGTTTTACGCGGGCAATACTAACTATGATTCGGTAAATCAATTATTTGTAATGTTGAATGATATAAAAACAAGACTCGGCACTGACGGTGGCCAGTGGTCTCGCACTATAAGTTTGGATAAAATTCCCACTAAAGTTATTTCACTGGATCTGGAGTTAAGAAACCCAGACCAAGCGTGCGGTCACCTGGCCATGAGCAATTGCTCGTCCATTCCGTATTTGGATGACAACATGATGCCGAGCGCTGTCGCAATTCCTCTAAACACGCAAAATCTGTTTAGCCTCATGAGGCCGGGCTCAAGTCATATCCTGGTCAGGTACTACATGCTCGTTATGCAATGTCTTTCAAATTCATCGTCTCACGACATCTTATCGTTCAACCACGTATTTCACGAATGGATTATAACCAAAGTCGTGCCGCATCTGTACGATACAGAAAGATGGTATCCAGGTTTTGGCAGCGTGATGCGAATCGTCGAAACAATGGACCAGCGAGGACTTTCATCGAAGGCCAAATATCAAAGGAAAATTCCTCATCACGATTCTTCGCTAGAGGAAAGCATAAGTAAGGCAAAAGCTTGTGGGTTCATGGGATTGACCTATAACGTTTTTACAAGTCCGATTTTCATGGGAAGCATCCTTCTTTTAACAATAGTCCTGGTGTTGTTGAATTGTATTTGTTGCTGCTGTTGGTTTTTAGCTAAAAAAAAGCAGGAATATTCCTGCTATTTGGAAACTAACGGGAAAGATTCCGGTTTATTAAACGCAGTATTGTCGGTGTATTTTGGACTGAAAGATTACAAAGGCATAATCTCCGATGAAATTTTACCCGATCAAGTTAGTTTTGAAGGTGATTCTTTAGAGTCCGAAGAAGCGACTGAATTGTCTGATGAAGAAATTCAACAGAAACCATCTTGGCAATGATTGCACACCTTTATAAATTTAATTTGTCAATATCATAATAAATACCACTTTATGTGTTTTGATTTAAATTTGGTGTTTTTATTTATTGTATTAAAACAATATATACAGAATATATATAAGTTGTGCGTTAAACATGTGATCATTGAGTTTCTATCATAGGTTTATAATTATGTAGATTTTTGTGCAAGTCCCATCAATAGAAGTTGAATTCTTTGACTGTGGTTTCATGTCAGAGACTTAGTAATTGATGCCCAGACATTTACCTTATGGTTTAAACTACACATTTTTATATTATTTTTTGCTGTAAATCATAGGCGTAATCAGGAGGGGGGGGGGGGGGTTATTACCCCCCTCATTGTAAAAAATATTTTGCACTTTGTTTACATGAAAACGCGCTCTTAAGAGCAAGTTGTTATCAACACCTATGCAAATGTCAAGCAACGATAAATTATCAATATATTGCTGACATTATCTTTCATCGAATTTATTAGAGAATACAAATTTGTCGGAAAAATAAACGATCTGTTTATTTATCGCTGACGGTAGCTGTGTAGCCGCTCGCTGCCACTAAAATCGACGCATTTTCCACAGTCTCCGCCGAAACAGTAGCGAACGTGGAAAAATATCATTTTATTAGTATTGTTTTCGTAGAATCCTATCCTTCAGCCACATGTGTAGTTCGTCAAAAGACAAAACTGACATTCTTAAATAATTGAAAAATGTTTTTCCTAGTTCCTCAAATTAGGAAATACAGTGTAGAATGCTCCAAAATCTGCTCTTCTTTTATTTATGGATTGGATGAACCCAAATAAGTACATTTTTTTGCTTCCTTTTCAATCGGCGACGGAATAACAATAAAGCGACAGTTGCTCTCTGTGCATATCAATAAAACATTAAAAAAAAACATATTACATAACACATTTTGCGATTGATGAACTGGACACTTCAGTTTAGTGAATCCCAATGAGGTTTTTAGACGACGTTGGAAATTTTACCGCCATGTGTGCACACTTTAAATTTTATGAGCGGCGACGGTAACTAATCCGCAGCCGACAAATAAAAACGCTGTGCGTGTTCTAAGCCTATGGGGTTAGAGGCAGCGCACGCAAAGATTTGGCGGGGGATGAGTCATGGTCACTATTCTAAATTATTCTAAAATAGGCCTGAATCACAATTAGAAGTGGAAAATTATACATACCTATATAATTTTTAAGTACTTTTGGGAAGTCTAAAAGGTGTTATTTACAAAAAAAAAATCCATTTTCGTCCTTGTTACGCCTATGCTGTAAATGATTATTGATGGTGCTTTATTATCCCTATTGTTTCAGCAGGTTTGAGTCAGAAACAAAATTATTTAGACCTTTACATTATTTCTCTTCAGTATGTTTTGTTTGTACTTGCATTAATTTGATTGTTTTAATAAATTAACTTGTAGCCTAGTTAAATATCGCAATAGTCAAGGAAAAAGTAATTAATCATTGCAGATGAAAAAAAAATTGGTAGGCGGATTAAATGAAATTATATACAGTAGGGAATAGTGAAAGGAGGGAAGTATCCCAAACAGTACTTTCTACTTTTACACACTTATCCATGTGTTTTAAAGCCGGTAATTCATAAAAATAAGCACACGTTCACTGATTTTATTTAGTATTTTAAATTAGATTAGAGTTTTATGACATGAACTCATCCTTGAAGAAGTTGCATGTCCAGGTTATTCTCCACCAAGTGTCTTCTTCGTCCCCTGATTTTCCATAGGAAAGATGAGCTATTGCAGTGACCCTTATGGTGAGACAAAAGGTCGGGAGTAGTAAATGAGCAACGATCACGGTCCTCCGAACACGTTTTGGAGTGCCGTTAAAATTTGTATATGTTTGCACCCTGACGGGTGCATTTTAAGTCCCTCGGACGAGTTCGTCAGCCAAAAAAATCCAGCAACCGAAAGCAAGTTTTTGGACCGGAAGTAACTATTTTTTGTACTAAAATGTAGGATATTATCTTGCTCATTTTGTTTTTTACACGACCTAATAGCTTGCTTCGTTTCCCCAAAACTGATCAAAACGTAAAATATCATAAAAGCACCCGGTTCCAATCCAAGCGCGGGATTTTACCATGAGGGCTTATTTTACCTTCGGATACGAGGCCGACGGCCGAGTTTATACGCTTCAAGCGAAGCGAAACAGTCCACAACACGAGGCCACAAGGAGTTGCAAAGTTAAAACGTATAAATTTAATTTTGGAAATTCGCTAAACTTACGTCAGCGTTTCAGCGAATTATTTTGATGTTTAAATATATTTCTAAATATTTTTGAGAAATTTTATTTGACACCCCTTAGTCCATTTTCTCAGGGGAAACATTCACTCATTTATGCTACGCTAGTCAGCACTTCGTATGACGTGAGCACTCCTGAAAGTGTTAGGGTAACAAATTCAAATTCATTCTGCAGTGCAAAAATTCATCGTGCAGCGTCAAATGAGCATAAATAAAACAAATTTACAGTATAATAATTAATCTATAAATACGTTTATTCCATCAAATTTATCAAGTATACACAATGAATTACAATAACGAGATTAGGTCCACATTAGGTAATGCATGTACATATATAATGAAGTAACATTTTCTGTATCAAGTAAAAAACAAAACAATAACTACTTACATTTACATAAATAAATTTAAATATAATATCTTACTTAAGCTTCGATTAAACACACAACCAACATTTAAATATGTACATCGAGTAATTTTATAACAAGAAGCTTAAACGTGGCGCAGTGGTTTTCGCCAAGAAACGTAGAACGAACTAGGACAGAGTTAGAGCTATCTAAAACTCCTCATGTGATGTACAATGTAGTCTAACAATGATTCACATTAGGAATTAAACGTCACTTCACAAGAATATAACTTTGCACTTGCGAAGAATATAATGACTAAATTCATGTCAGAGTGATGAAACTGGTCACTAGAACATTCTCAGACCTAATTTACATTTTTTAAATAAAAAACCTATCTACAAATACATTCTGTATGTAAATTTGATTAAAATTGAATGATATATAAAAAGTACAGTTTCCAGGGTTTTTTAAAATTAGTTTCCTGATAAATCCTAGTTAACATGTGCACTGGTAGGTTGCAATTACTAAATTATTTTTATTAATCTATCCATAGAAAAATAAACGGTATCAGTTAACTGACACAAACTTTCTCCCAACTTACTGTAGTCAAAATAATATTGTTTTTAATCATTTTATTTACTACTTTTTAGAACAAAACAAAAAAATAATATTCTACCTACGTCAATCGTATAAAAAAGTTATTGTCCCAGGCGGGATTCGATCGCGCGACCTTTGAATTACTGGCCGTCCTCGCTACCGTTGTGCTAGATTGACAACATAAACTTGTTTATTTTTTAACATTTCCCCATAATTATGAAACGCCGAAGTTTTGATAAAAGCGGGTGGTGTCATTTTGTTTGGCAACTTAAGCACTATAAATACTGAAAATTTGATCAAAATTGTTAGAGCCGTTTTTGAGAAATTTGCATTTTTATCGTTTTTTATTGGTTTTTAGGGGTAATTACCCTTAAAAATTTAAAATTCCAAAAAATGAAAAAAAACGCCTGGAGATATTAGGGTTTAGTACCTACATACCAAATTTCATGAAAATCGGACCAATAGTGTCCCCTCTGGTCGTGTATACATACTGACAGACAGACACCACGTTAAAAACACTATTTTGGGTTCAGGGAGCACCAAAACAAAAAATTCCACTAAAAATATTTTTGGGTTCAGGGAGCACAAACACAGATAATTGCACTAAACAATTTTTTGGGGTTCTGGGAGCACCAAAACAGATAATTCAACTGAAAATTCAAATTCGAACATTTTTACGAAAACAATACTTTCTCCATATACTACGTATAGGGTGGAGAAAGTAAAAAGTAATGCTTCCGTAACAATTTTATGCGTTGCTGCAAATTTCCATCGAAAAACTAAGTACACCATTTCTTTCAGAGTTACTTACTTCCCGAGTGAAATTTTCTATTTTTACCTTTTATTTTATTTAGACATAATGTATGTGTAGCCTCTTGGATTGTATACTATGATGAATATGCTACAGGTTAACCACCTTAATTTTCACTCCGTCAAACAATCCAAAATAGTATCTAAATGAATACCGGTTTCGACGGTTATTCCGTCATCTTCAGATACACGGCAAAAATTACGTTATTCAGCCTTGCTATGGCATCGTCTTCTATATTGGCACATTTTACATGACATAAACAATTAAAATTATTAAAAAAGATAAATTAGAGAATAAAAGATTTAATGAAACAAATTTATACTTTTGAACACAATCCGTCTGATATTTTAATAATTAACTTCATGTTCGTGATGAAGATGACGGTATTGCTGTCGAAACCGGTAATCCATTTGAATACTTCTTATAACATATTCATCACTTTATTTTAAACAAAGAAAAGTGAATGTTTTTAACAGTTTTATGTACATAACAAAATTCAAGCAGCAAAATTAATTTAATCCATTTACAAAGTCACCTATTAACGTTTACAATTTAAAAAAACTGTAGATCATTTTGGACTATTGAACTATCAGAAGTTTTTTATTGGTTGTTGGAACATCAAAATGCTAATACAAAATTTAATCTAGATGCCGTATAGGTAAATGGCAGTGGTATTTTAAAATGTTTATTTTTTTAAAGTCAAAGAAAATAAGGACTCCGTTTCAATTTTGTTACATTCCAGCAATTTTCAAAACAGTGATGGTGACTACAAATAGACCAATGACCATTCAGTTTTAATATTAATGATATTAAGTAGCATTCCTATACCGTAAACAATCAATAACTCTGAATCTCGTGAGACCAGGTAGCTTTTCACATATCTGTGGTTCGAGGGTAGGAGGGCGGAAGTAAAGCAAACGGTGGTTGGCTCACTTCTAAGATATGACTAGTTACCTGGTCTAAAGGCTTGAGATGTTTTGCATAATTTTACTGTCATATTTCTGTACATATATATTTATTTTAAAAAACCAACCTACGACATATGGGGGAACACTAATTTCATTCATCCTCGATTTTGTATACTATATCGAAAACGGAAGGAACTATTCATTCATAGTAGATTGATATAAAATATTAACAAAAATAATAATTTTTGATATTTGATACAGTTTAGAAATAACATGTGAAAGGTCAACTATATGATATCATACTATATCAATGCAGACGTCCCAAAATTTGAGTTTTTACGCGCTGCACAAATATTTTCAAAAAATAATGTTATTATATAATGTTTTACATGTCAAATTACTCAAATAAGAAAATACATAGTAGAAAAATAACATGACAATCTTAGAACGAAATAAAATACAAATTGTAAAAGAAAATCAAAACAACAGACAACACAGTGCCTTGATAGTTTGTTTAAATTTTTTCAAGGGCTTATGGGTAAGTTACAATGATTGAAAGTTATATCATTTTAAAGGGAATGAAACAGAGTACAATAATTAGTGCACACAAAAATCCCGGTCTGGCTCCCCTTAAAGGACCGACATTTTGCAAGCACAGATGAGATTAAAAGTGCACCCCTGAGAGAGCCAAACACTATCCCAGAAATGTTGTGGGGGTTGGAAGAAGAGCTGGCTTAAGTGTATAATATCTAATGAGGACCTGTTTTGAAGGGAGAAGTAAATAACATTCTTTAACCCTCCAAGTGCTAACGTCGCATATGCGGTGTATAAAAGTCGAATTACAGCACAAACGACACAACACATTTTGTAAATGTGTATGACGCCACTATTTTTAATACAATCGGATACTTCTATGTATGGTTGCGTTTGGAAAGAGTCACTTTATTATGGTTCAGAGCGATATCGACTCAAAACAAACCTTCGGCAGAATTGTCAAAATCAACTATCTAGTCGTGTAGTACGCGTAGATAGACGCTCGGAACTCGGATTTTGTTTGTTTAACCACTAGTTGTTATTCTTTTTTAGCTTCAGTTTAGATCAGTTTATTTTTATTTGTTTTTGTAAATGTTTATTCATTTTTGAAGTAATTATGAGTGAACTTAGAAATTCAAGTGCTATTAGAGGTGCATTTGATAATAGAGACTTTAAACTGTAAATATTTTTTCTTCTCTTTTTTTCTTGTATATAATGTGTGTGTTATTCCTTCTTAACAAATTAAAACCATAAATATTGGGCCTAGACAGTACTTTTAAATCTTTAGAGGCAAGTTTTTCTTCTTTGTGCAGAAAAGCCATTTTTTTTTATAGACAAAAGTTTTTTTACAGCAAAGTAGTAGTGTATGTATATTTCTATTCACCATAAAATTGTTCAACTTTTGACTATATTGGATTTCCTACATTACTTTTTTACTTATTTTGAGCAAGTGCTTATAGAACACAAATATTTTTTTTTCTACTTTGGTCTACAAAAAAAGGATAAAATTATAAGATAAGCCTGTTAAAGCTATTTACTGTAAAGAGCATGTAATTGTGATTAAAATTATGTATAATAAGTCTTACTTCACTGTTAGTGAGTACTTTATAATGATTTTAGTTAATAAGCATGCACTGAACCAAAAAAACAATAGCGCTAAAGAGCAATATAGCCACTTGGAGGGTTAAAAAATTCCTGTTTTTTTTAACACATCTTGTATAAATTTAGCGACAATCGCCCTGGATTCAAAACTGAAACTTGAGCAAATTCAAACTAAAATTATATTCCAGCTTTTACTAAACCTTAATAAGTATCTTCTTACGTTTTGGAAATGTGATATATTGTTGTTATTATTACATAACACAAGAGTCTGGTAAATACAATACAGTTTAGGCGCGATAATTACAAAGCTATGTACAAGAAATATTTTTAGAAAAGAACATTTACAATATATTTGTAAACGACACCAATGCTGCGTTTAAATATAAGAACGGCATAACTCAGTGTTAATACAGTTCGACCTTGTAGTACTAAAAATTACATTCTACAATATATCTCACTACATACTGACAATTTCATAAACATATAAAACATTTCTTTATTAAAAATAAAAATTTAAAAAAAAAATATACAGGTAAAGCAGCCAATACGAGCAAAACTTTGTTGCGTACAATTTTATAATAAAAACTCCACTATCAAAAGTTTGTATAAATTTAATTCAAAATCTACTCATAGGATTGAGACAAAAGTTTTACTGATACGTTAAGCACGTCATATAAATGATGATTCCTTGGAAAATGTTTTATCGAGGATCGAGGCGGTGAAACTTTATGGGATAAAATTGCTAGGGGTGTGCGAGATTTACAATTCGAGGTGCAAACAGTACGTTATTAAATACAAATTACTGAGATCTAGAAAAAGACGAGAACTGAGGAACGAGGAAAAAACGAGAATTTATTAAATAGAATTTATCGGATCGGGGGGTTCTTCGGGGACAAGAATGAACCAAAATTTGAATCTCTCGAGTAGAGAGCGAGAGATATCGTACACCTTTTTACACAATTGAAAGAAATATAATGTATATAGGGAGTACAGTTAACCTTTCGATTTGCTATTGCTACTAATTATATGAAAGAGATTACAAATATAATGTAACTCAAATATCCTAATCACTCCCCTGTTGTTTGGAGAACTTCTATTCATCTTTTTTCCTTATAATGTAACGTGTGTTTTAAAAAATGTATCAAGAAATTCATGAACGATTAGAAAAAAGTAGAACCGAGAGATGAATTTTATTCTTGACAACGATATCGAGTTATTTCTTGTTGCTGCTCGAGTTTCGAGATCTTGCACACCCCTAAAAATTGCTAATCATACGCTTTCTATAAAGCCACGTACACACTCGTAACAGAGGATTACAAGGTGACACAAAATTCTCATTACAAATGGTCCCTTGTTATGAATAAAGTCAAATTGTAAATGGTGAATGTAAGCTTAGTGGCCTAGGCCTACCTTAGAAGCTTAACCTAAAAATAGTTAGAAAACTAGAATCAAGCAGACAAAAAATATTAAACTACACTGCACTTTATAACAGTAGTTTTCTATTAAAATTTTATAGTTACAGGTTTTTCGACAATTCAGTTCGTGGCTTTTATTCCTGGGTTTATCACCTCCATTTTTAGCTTCGTAAATAGGTTGAACAAGAGTGAATAGCCAGCTCAATAATTCAAACGGCAAAAATTGGAATGTTTAAAATGTTGGTAAAATATTTTATTCCGATGATTGGAACGGGCTAATTATTTGTGCAAACTTTGCAGCAAAAAACTTGTACGTTTAACACTGCAAACAAAATTTGGGTTAGTCATTCTCAGTTATAAGTGTGTATGCGGCATTACACTAGCTGCCTAAAATGTATCTTAATACTTGAAAGGAAAATTTTTGGTTATAAAAAATTTAAAATACAGGAGTTCCTGAACAGCTAGCTTGTTCTAGTATAAACAAACTATAGAGTTAATGATTAAAATTCATATCTTACGAGTTCTACTCTAAATTAAAAATTTTTAGTGTTGTTTTCGACAACCGTGGTTTTAAGACTGACACACAGTGTTTTGATAGTAAAAGGAGAGTGTTGTAACACGAATTATAATTGGTTGTACTCAAGGTTCGGGCAAAATTGAGGCCGGGGAAAAAAGAGGGAAAAAACAATTATTTTGGGGAAAATAGAAGAAATGAATGGGAACAAAGGTCAGCCTAATTGGTTTGTTTTCTATATATATACATACACACAAACACAAAGTATGTTGTCCGCTTCCTGCTGGAAGTTGGGCAGGGTTCATATTTAATATTCACGGCACAACACAAAATATCCTACGGCCGAGCTGCTGATACCCATTTTTGTGCCGGTTGATGAAACGCAGTTTCCTGATTCCTGACTGGCTACAAAAAGCTGGTGTTCTAATACTTTCTTCAGGTATTATTATGGTACCGGTATGCAAATTTTGTTAGCTTCGTACAAATGATATTATTCAAGCGATGACAACTAAACCGCATTAAATATTACACAAAGGTACTTAATACGTAGGTATTACCGATGTTTTTCATTTCTTAACTTAAACTACTAACCGAAATTCAAAATCGGTCTTTATCAGTAAAATGCGTGCGAGGTTCGACTCATTTGTTTGTTTCCGATTTGTATTGCGTAGATGAGGGTTATTATAAGCCCCACACATTACTGACACAACAAAGGCAAGCTATCAGAATTTGCACAAATATCAAGTTTTTTTCTTTCAAATCAATATCTAATGCAGAGATTATTTTTTTTTTTTTTTTTGGTTTAATGTCCTGCTGTTTTGCACTTAAGGCTAATGAAGACGGGACCTACAGTTTTACGTGGAATCCGAACCACGACAATGCAGAGATTAAGTACATATTGAACAGGAAGGTACAATATTACCCATATAAACGTGGATACCGCAAAATGCAAATGGGGAAATTTTTAGTGAAAAAAGGGAGTTCTGTGGGAATTTGGTGTGATAAAACATTTTCTGCACCCCTGCCGTACACATTGATAATCAGTATTAGTATTCCAACCGTACAAATCGCAATGAAGAATACTTCATTTTGTTAGATTATAAACATTTCTTCTTTCGCAGACTTAATTTAAATAAATAAAATATTTGCCTGCCAGGCAAAACAATAATAAAACACAGCTTTACACAATTAATAATGATAGGAAGACCTAACTAAACCAAAATAAAAATATCTTTCAACTATATACCATCTTTCCAATATACAAAATTTACAATATAAACCTAATTAATATTTTACTATAGTATAATTACTTTAAACTGCCTCTTGTATAAAGATTACGTTAATCAAACGTATTTACAAACTATATTGAAAATAATTGATTTGTCTTTTTTACGACAGCTTTAATTTATTATGTTGCAACTTACAAAATTAAAAGTTACTTTTATTCTAGTTTGCTCACAATGGCAGCACCTATGTCGACTACGTATCGATATCATCTTCTCTTTGACTCGAGAAATACGATACAAGTCCACCAAACTCACCACTGCCTTCGTCATCGTATGATTTACTGTTGCTAGTCTCTACGACAGGGGCATTAGGTTCAACATAAGGTTCAGGATAAGAGGATCCTTGGTAAGAACTTGGAGAAACATCGTCTCCGCCAACAGGAGTATTATAGTTCGCATAATGGTAGTTTGACGGAGGCGGAGGAGGTACATGAGGAGGTGTTTGTGAAGGTAAGTGCGGCGGTGGCTGCGCAGCCGGATATCCACCGTAACCTCCTTGAGGTCTTGGAGGGAGTTGATTACCGTGAGGAGGAGGAGGAAATGGCATCGAATGCGGATGCCTAGGTGAACTCGAATCGGAAGGATATCGAATAGGCGGAGGAGGACCAGGCGGACGGAGATAGTTTAACGAAGCGTTCATAGGCGGTTTATTTGGACTACTGCCCGGTGTCGAAGTGGGAACTAATGAAATCGAACCAGGTTCTTGTTTTATATTAGGCTGTACAGCGATTGGCCCTCCACCGGACGGAGAAGGGTCCATCGGATGGTGACCGGAATGATATACCGCGTTAGGCGGTCTTTGTAGACGATGAGCCATCGCAGGATTAAACGGCATTCTGGGATGAGGTTGATTGGGATATTGTTGCGGGAATTTAGTCGGAGAGAAAGACTGAGGCGCTTGTAACATTCCTCGAATAACACTTCCACTACCGCCTGTAACGGGATCCTGAGGCGGCTGTTCTTGCGTGGCTTGTTCTTGTGCGATCTGCTTCTTACCGCGTCCTCGTCCTTTGCGCTTTGGCGAAGACGGACCATCGCCTAACACGCCCATCGGAGGAATAGACAGCGGTGGTCTCTGATGTGGAATCATCGGCATCCTTTGTTGCGGCACAGTAAGGGGCATTTTTGGACTTGCGTGCATGAATGTGGACTGTAGTGGACCCGGTGGATTGGCCATCAGCTTCAGCGGAGAAACGACCCTAGATATAACACAAATTGCTATTATTTTCTGCCTTAAGTAAAAGAAGATAGTACTAACGACATCCTACTAAAGTTTTATAATAAATATTTGTAAACTATATGATTTCACAAATAAAATATTTAATTTCTGAAATCTCTAAACTACTGCGTGATGCAGACAAGTAGGTATGATTCATTTGAATTTTGTTTTATTTTTGGTCTACTACACCGTTAGTGACGTATATTGATAATTATTTTACCAACGACGTGTACATATTGATTTATATTGATAAGGAGGCCGGGCGTCATGAGAATGTTGAGCATGGAAATGGGTCAACCAGCTTCCAGAACAAAAATAGGAATGCAATGACGTCAATTGTAAGATTAGAAAAAGTGGAGGGGTGATGGACAGCAAACTCCGGCGAGGACAGTCGAGTCCGTCGTAACTCTTCGTTTATTCTACGATTTTAGTTCAACAGAAAACTCCTGTGGGACTGAGAGAAAACTCTGGACTGTGGGTATTGTTTTATAGAGTTGTTTTAAAAAGAACTTGCAATGATTTTTAAAAAATTTTATGAGTATCGTTGAGCGCGAATATATATTCTTCGTTATATAAGTTTTATAAATACGGTCATGTGCCGATATATATATATTTTGTTAATAAACAGTTCTGGTTGTTCAACATAAAAGTTTTACGAGTATGATCGAGTACCTACAAACATTCTTCGTTATCAAATAACTCTTTGAAATATTAAAATAATTGTGAGTTTCTAATTAAACAACAAAATAGATAAAGCATCGAGCCATATTACAGTGAACATCAACACTGTGAAACATTTACAATGTCTGGTGAACTAATAAACTGTGTAAATGTGAAACAGTACTTTAGATTAATATTTTTGAGAATTTGTTTCTTTCAAAATTTTATTTTGGTTGTCTGCTATTTTAAATTTCTAACTGGTTTAATTTTTATTTAATTCAAAATTGTTTTTTATATTAGGGTTGTCAACTATTTTTTATTAAATTTGATATTTTATTTGTTTATATTACATTCATTTTTAACCCCCAACGCAAACAGAGGGGTGTTATAAGTTTAATCTGTGTATGTATCTGTGTGTCTGTGTATTTGTCTGTGGCAACGTAGCTCCCAAACGGATGAACCAATTATGATTAAGTTTTTTTTTTTTAAAGGTGACTTGATCAAGAGTGTTCTCAGCTATGGTTACAAAAAAATCCATTAAGCCGTTTGGAGGTTATTTCAATTTTTCACGAAAGCTGAGCTATTACAGATACTTTTGTGGTGAGACCCAAGGTCGGGAGTGGCCAATCATGGTCTCTAGAAAAGTGTAAAAAATTATATATATGTGAGTTCGATTTGGTTCAAATATGAAAGCTTTTTGACAGGAAGTAATCATTTTTTGAGATTTTTCGTTTGGGATTTTATCATTTGGGCAGCTTCTGATCCGATGCACTCGTAAAGCGAACCTATCCGTAAACCGAGAACGCAAGGTAGAGGTGCAAACTAGCTCCGAGCGGAACGAAGCACCGTGCGAGCCATGGCTGGAGGCTGAGATGCAAACAAATCCTACTAATATATTTCATACAACGAGGCAGCCATTCAGCACTTTGTGATACCGATTTTCCAAAGAGTCGGTCGAAACCCTAAACCATATAGACTTAAGTTTGGAAATTCGCTCCACTCACGTGTACAATCAATTTCACCCACAGTCTATGATTGTGTGTGCTTCGGACCCTTCATCGGACTTACTTAACTTGAAGATGATGGTGAACGCATTACTCGAAGTATGCGACGACTTCTTGTGAGTTGCAGTTATTTTGATGTGAAAGTTAATTCTCTGAAGAGGCACCTCCACCTGACACCCAGAAAAACCCACTATGTCGAAGGTGCGGAGAGAAAGAGGAAACTTCTTTCCATGTTTTATGCGAATGTGACGCCCTCGCATCACTGAGGCACAAATATCTGGGACAAGGATACCCTGACACCAGGTACATACGAGAGGAAGGCCACCATGGATGCCTTCGTTTTGCGAAAAGAGCGGGTTTGATGTGAACTGCTGCCTGGACATGGGGCACAGAGGACGTCATGGTTTTGGTACAGTGGGTTCTGGCGGCAGGTCACACAACCCCCTAATAATAATAATAATAATAATGTGAAAGTTGCATTGAAACCTGATTATAGTAATCAGTGGAGGTTTAAAAAATATTATTTGTGATTACTAATTCCAATTGTTTACAGCTTTTAATTTTTCTTTTTTGATAATTTAATTTTTCCAAATCTTTTACGTTGCATACTTAAGAAATAAGTTTACAGCGAGTACTCAATATAAGCACAATTAATAGGTTAAGAGCTACGGAGGACTCGTGAACTAAACAAGGCCCAATAGCTCGAATACAATAACTGCTACTCATAATAATTACCTGAGCATTGGTGTTGGAGGCTGTGTTGATACAGGTGGCTTAGCGGCAGAGATGCTGGAACTGACTGGAGAAATAGAAATGTTACTTGACCCCTGTCCTGGATTTGTACCCGGTTCTGATTTAATTTCCTTCAGTTTAATATCCTTCTCATTTTGTTTACGCAACTGTTCTTCGACCTTCTTCATTTGGGCAGCTATCCGTCTAGGTATTTCACCTTCTTCCAACTTTTCTTCGTCAATTTCATCTTCTTCCTCTTCCTCCAGCAAATCCTCGTAGTCATCTTCGTCTTCTTCTTCTTCGCTCAACTCTTCGTCCGACAACGGCCTTCTTTGAAATTCAGATTTAATATTTATTTTATTAGTAGGCTTTTTTGAAATATTCGATACCGGGCCGGGCATATTTTTTTCTGAATTCTCAGCATTAGGATTACTAGTAATAGGACTTTTCCTTCCGGCATTTACCGGCACTCCTGACCGTATTTTAATCGGTGGATTACGATTGGCTAATTTAGATTCTAACGCGTAACTGATCGGTAAAGAAGGCGGTCTATCTTCGGTTTCTAAATTCTTTGAAGATTTATTGACATAATTGACAGCAAACTGCTCCGATTCGTTAATCTCTTTTTTTATTTCATGAGGCTGGTCCATTGAGAACTTGTTATGCTTTAGATTGCTTTCTGCTCGTACGACCGGTGTTGGAATCGTTGATATTTTTGTACTACCGAAAGAATCGTCCTGCATCAACGGCGTCGGAGGCGGTACTATCATATACTTAGGCGGTTCCGCTGAATGTGATTTCGGAAATTTTGATACATTATTTCCAAACTTTACTGGAAACGCTTTTGTCTTGTGAGCTTCCAAATGTGCGTTCAGTTTTTCCTTTACTTCTTTCATCTTGTCTCTTTCCTTACTTACAACATTTTCTTCAACTTTAGGAACCGACTTTTTCCTAGGTCCTTTTGGTGATTCAACTTTTATAACTTTTTTTGTTTCCATTTCATCTTTATCATCTTTCTTTTCAGTCTTCTTCTCCTCCTGCTTCTCATTCACAATTCCACCCTTCTTATCTTCCCCCTTCTCACTATTTTCACTACTATCACCATCCTTTGGTTCATTGGCCTCTTCTTCATCATCATCTTCTTCTTCTCCTAAAAATTTAAACAATTGAATAAGAAATCTAATTAATATTTAACAAAACTATAAAAACAGTTAACACTTCTTTTAAATCAAATATTATACAATCATTTAAATGCATTTCAAAGAAAATAAACTGTACCAGAAACTGGCACATACTTTCTCACAAACAAATTTAAATTATTAAACAGATTCTCTGTGACTTAATAATTGTATTAAAATAAGAGAGGGGATACATTAAAGAAGGAGAGTAACTAATAAATATTTATACAAAGCTAGAGAGAAAACTATTCGATTGATTTCGAACAACTTTGCACCAAACTTGTCAAATAGGCCTGTATAGATGCTCGAAAAAGGTTTAGAACAATTTTGAAAAACAACCCCCCTTTTTTGCCAAAAAAACACCCAAAAATCAGTTGTTATTATTATTTGCTAATATTCTAACAAGAATTTGTAGAAAGATGCGGTTTTTTTGCATATGGTAGGGTACATTAAGGGCTACAAATAAGCCAAACTTTATCAAAATCATTAAAGTCGTTTTTTTATAAAAAAAATGACTGATTTTTTGGCCAAAAAGAGGGTTGTTTTTCGAAATTTTTCAAAATCCTTTTTCATGCATCTATACAGGCCTAATTGACGTGTTTGGTGCAAATTTGTTCGAAATAGATCGAATAGTTTTCTCTATAGCTCGATCTTTACTAACGGACAGACTGCGGGATGACAAAACGGACACTTTGAACAACTTATCCCTTCCCTTCCGTTGTTAGAAGAAAACAGACTCGCAAAGGAAGGAAAAACGGATGGTGTAAACCTACACTAAGGTCAAGAGCATTTGCCGCATCTACGTGTGGTGTGAGTTCAGTTTGAGCGTTCACCTTCTCCTCGCTTTTCCCCTAGCCGATGAACGCTGTATAGAACTGACTCTAGCAGATGTCCCCCGCACTTAATTTACGCCTTAACAAGTGAATACGTTGATATTATTCATGAAATCTGCTATTCCGAATTCCCACTAAACTGAACAGTGTTCAGTCCCAATTAGTTAGACTCAACTGTGTGTGATGAATTTCGTTACTTTACAAACATAATCCGTTGAATTTCAAC
>JAGFPH010001919.1:85026-117372 GCA_018207615.1 Philaenus spumarius
ACTTTTTGGACACCTATATAATATGGTTTATACTTTTATAATAAGTTTTATGTATTTTACATTTATTTGATTTAGTTATTTTACTAGCTGACCCGTGCGAAGCATTCACATTCTAACTTACTTAAATCCCACTTAATTAAAGTACACACCGTATATTTAGTATTGTATAGTGCGTATACTATATGATACTAAATATACAATTAATTAAAAATAGCAATGTAGTGGCGTAACGGCAGCTCTCCAGCTGGGTATTTTTATCATCAGTGTTGCCAATGTCAGGAAAATATTCCTAC
Organism: Philaenus spumarius; assembly: GCA_018207615.1. Lineage (NCBI taxonomy): Eukaryota > Metazoa > Arthropoda > Insecta > Hemiptera > Aphrophoridae > Philaenus > Philaenus spumarius. Next base: position 85,320 of record JAGFPH010001919.1, read on the forward strand.
AACTTACTTTATCTTACATTACTGTTACTTTCGGTTTTTTTTTTTTCTTTTTTTTTTGTATTTTTTCGTATAATTTTATTTTGTATATTTTTCTGGTGTAGCGGTTAAGGAAAGCTTTAAAATGATGCCTCATTCATGTAATTTGATGATGTATTAAGGAAGTTAAGGCGTACCGACAAAAAAATGGCCTTGAGAAATAATATATGTGATTTTTGTATTTTATATATTTTTCTTTTAACTGTAAATGTATGTTATTATCTGTATCATATTTTAATGTCCTTTGATATAATATAACTTACGTACGAAATGTATTTAGTCAATGGGGAAAAGAATAAATACAAACAACAAACAGAACAAGTAAGCAAAAGTAGGGAACCAGTAAAATAATCTTGTGTCTGTCTTTCGATTAGGGCTGGTTTTATATTGGATGTACAGCACTATTGTTTTTTAACATATTTACCTTTTTGAGCAGTTCTAGCTCTGCGCACTGGCACATAGCTCACATCATTTTCTAAATCAGACTCTGGGGAAAACTCATGATCAGATTTGAATATCAAATCTTCCTCTTCTTCGATATCATGCTCTTCTTCCTCTTCTTCTTCCATGGATGAACTGAAATTTGAAAAAAAATCACTACCTCGTTTTCATTTCAGAGAGAAATTAACAAGTAGCTTCATGAGGAATCTAATGAAAGTTTTTTTTTTCAAATAAGAGACACTTCTAGAAAACAATCTATATATATATATATATATATATATATATATATAATATATAAAAGCGAAATACCACTCACTAACTGACTGACTCACTCATCACGATTTCTCAAAAACTACGAACGGATTGGAATGAAATTTGGTATGTAGCTTCCTCTAGGGCCATAGGCGCTCGCTAAGAAAGAGTTTAAAAAAATTCGAAATTTTAGGGGGGTTTGGGTTGATCAAAGTTATTAAATCACGATTTCTTCAAAACTACCGAACGGATTGGAATTAAATTTGGTATGTAGCTTCCTCTAGGGGCCATAGGCGCTCGCTAAGAAAGGGTTTGAAAAAATTTGAAATTTTAGGGGGAGTTTGGGGGGATTAAAGTTATTAAATCACGATTTCTTCAAAACTACCGAACAGGTTGGAATGAAATTTGGTATGTAGCTTCCTCTAAGGCCATAGGTGCTCACTAGGGGTTTGGGGGGATCAAAGTTACTAAAATCATAATTTCAGATCTTTTGTTATTATGACAATAGTGCTTTTATTATTTAAGATGTAAATATATATAAAAGTCAAATACCACTCACTGACTGAACACTTAAGAAGAATACAATTACGTTAAAAAGCCTGAAAATACCAACCACCACGGGCAACGCAGTACGGGTCAGCTAGTAACTTATATATATAAAAAAAGTCCTGACTGACTGATTTATAATCAACGTACAGCCAAAACTATGATGGCTAGAGCCTTAAAACTTTCAGGATACCATCACACAACTATGTAGAGGTCCACTAAGAAAGGATTTTGCAAAATACAGTATTGATTTTAAGAGTTGAAAATTCTCAAAATACAGGAATTCACTCCCTACCCTAAACAGATAAAACAGCTGATTTGAATCAAAATCTTAGCAACACAATTCTAAACCAACACAAGTTTGTTGAATGCATTTACCATAGCAACCAACTTAGAACATTTAGAATCAGTTAATTATTTTTCACAACCAACAGATTTTTTAAGTTAGGTTAACAAAATAAAAACAAACACAAAGAAAAATCAACTAAAAAGGCTTACAACAATATAATTCAAACGTCTGTTGTTACAAATTATAAATAAAACAGCTGGTTTGGATCAAAAGCTTAACACAATCTTAGGCTAGGCCTATACTGAACCAACACACATTTCTTGAAAGCATTTAGACGTATTACCATAGCAAACAACTAGACAAATTAATCAGGTAATCATTCTTCACAACCGACAGTAGTTGTAGGTTAGGTAATAGCAAACACAAACAATGAAAAAGGTTTACTATATCATAATTCAAAACACTATCGCTATTAAAATTATGACCACTTGGAAATACTCACTCCTTTACTGTAACGAATTCTGGTCATATTTTATAACTTGAAAATTGTCTCTCTTCCATAAAGAAAAAGTCTGTCCTAATCAATCGTCATCACCGTGAAAGTATTAATGTGCAATAATCTGTTTGCATTTGCTTCGCCGTGATTTGTCTTAGGGGTTGGTGAGCATAGCAAGCACGGGGCGAAGCCCTCTAGTATAATATAAATTAATGAAGATTTGAAAAAAGCGTATATTTTACTAAAAATTTAATTCTAAAAATAGGTTTAACAAACCTGGACTCCGAAGAAGACTTCCAAGGGTCTGCTTCGTTAAACGATCTCACGGGATCTTTCCTTTTTCGTTTCTTCTTTTTGGATTCAACCGGCTCGGTAGGTTTATCGGGTGTAAATGTTTCATCGGTTTCCTTCTAAACAAATAAAAATGTATCTATTAATACATCGATCTATGTGAAATAAACAATCTTCATCGATCTAGGTGAAATAAACAATCTTCATCGATCTAGGTGAAATAAACAATCTTGAAATCGTATTTTCATATTATGACAGGACATTTTACATAACTCACACTGCTTATAAGTATTTACAAGCACTTCTTTTATTTTTTTAAACTGCTAGTTCATAATTACTTGGTACTTTAAAATCTACAGATTAGTAAGTTGCATACTATTTATTGTTACTATATTTAAAATCTAGTAGTTTTCCTGAGACGGATTTAGTCACAAACACAGGGTGGGTCAAGTAAAACTGGCTCCATGAAATAGAAATAAAACACTCGAAATGAAAAAATAGGAATACGTTACTTACACGTTTCCTCTTGCTTGCAGTGTTATTGAGAAAGAAAATTATAACAGTTTTAAAATGTGATTCTGCCCATCCTGATCGAGCTGCGTATTTCCATTGCAAATGACTATATTTGCACAACCTCAGAATTTGTTTTATATCAAGCGCAGTATCGTTGACAGACTACCAGAACCCATCGAATATTTAAGCATTGGAGCAAAAAATTTGACGAGATCACCGACATTCCATTGGATGGAATAATTACAGTAAAACCCCTCTTAACCGGTCTGGTCGGTTACGAGTTTGGCCAGTTGATCCGAGGTTCCCGTAAAAAATAGATGTTTGTTCAAAAATAACCTACAATACATACTTCATAAATAACCAAGCAAATAAGACGTTGTTGTAACTCATTTTATTGTATTACTGTACATACATTAGCAAACAAACACCAACAAATTAAACACTTTAACTTACATAAACTTTGAAAACTTAATTTACACATACTAATCTATACTTATAAAAGCCAAATACCATTGACTCATTGATTCATCACAGTTTCTCCGAAACCACGAGGCCTACAAACATGAAATTTGGCACTAATACTCTTTATATTCTCTAGACGCGCACTAAGAAAGGGTTTCCGAAAATTCAAAATTTTAGGGGGAGTTTGGGGGTCAAAGTTACTAAATCACGATTTCTCAAAACCTACCGAATAGATTGGAATGAAATTTGGTATGTAGCTTCCTCTAGAACCATAGATGCTCGCTAAGAAAGGGTTTAAAAAATTCAAAATTTTAGGGGGGTTTGGGGGGAGGGTCAAAGTTACAAAATTACTATTTCTCTAAAACCATTGACGGTTTGGAATGAAATTTAGTATGTAGCTTCCCCTAGGGCCATGGGTGCTCGCTAAGAAAGTTTTTCAAAAAATTCGAAATTTTAGGAGAGGTTTGGGGGGTCAAAGTTACTACAAAAAACGATCGAACTGATTGGAATGAAATTTTCTATGTAGCTTCCTCTAGGGCCCTAGGTACTGGCTAAGAAAGGGTTTTAAAAAAAATCGAAATTTTAGGGGGATTTGGGCAGTCAAAGTTACTAAAAAGAAACACCGAACGGATTGGAATGAAATTTATTATGTAGCTTCCTCTAGGGCCCTAGGTGCTTGCTAAGAAAGGGTTTAAAAAAAAATCTTAATTTTAGGGGAGATTTGGGGGGGGTGTCAAAGTTATTAAAAATCTCCATAAGAAATACATAGTGTAATATATTTATTGATCAAATATATTTTTTGTTAATATACATTTAACTTTGATTTTTCTATCCGTGCAAAGCCGGGTCGGGCCAGCTAGTTTATATATAAAAGAACTTTTGTTCTCACGAAATTCAGTAAAGGTTCCGACAAAGCAACAGACGAAGAAAGAGAAACAAAGGATGCCGTTTTGTTAATTGATTCTAAGAAAAAATACAGCTGCCGCAGAAGCAAGATTTGATTCCCCTCTTGCTTCCACGGCAACTGTACGTTTTCTTTCAATCAATTCACAAAGGGGCATCCTTTGCTTCTTTTTTACACCCCTCCTCCCAAGTTCCCCTGCGGCACACCTAACGTTGCGTCACCCCGCTTTATTTTCTAGGTAATGTCCGTCAAACAATCAATGTTCGAGATTTCCGCCAGTTAATATATTTGACTCTATTGTTCCTTGGGATAGGCCGGTTAAGCCGAGGACCGGTTGATCCGAGGCCGGTTAAGAGGGGTTCTACTGTAAAGAAGGTTTCTATTAACATGATATGCTAATATTGTTGCAGGAACTTTAAAGTTCCAACTTAAAAATTATGTTGAGTCTAATAACTTGCTGCCCTCCTCTCAATTTGGGTTCAGAAGCTGCCTCTCGACTGTCAAAGCCATTGAAAATTTTGTTGCATATGTATTGGAGTGTTTTGAAACAAAACAAACTGTTCATGCCCCACTTTTGGATTGAAGTAAAGCATTTGATACGGTTTCACACAAGGTACTTATTAATAAGTTGCTGCATTATGGGATAACTGGTCTAGAGCTGTCCTTATTTAGGGACCTACCTAATACGTTGCAAATGGTAAAATTTAATAATCAGGGCTCAAGACTTTCTAACTGTACCAAGTGGTGTGCCGCAAGGCTCTATAACTTGGACCTTTTTTGTTTGTTCTTTATGTTAATGATTTACCGGATTCTATAAAAACTAAATGTATTCTATATGCGGATGGCACAACCTTTTAACTGTCGAGAAAGACCCGGCAAAGATTGAGGATCTCAAAAGAGATACTATGTTCGGGTCAAAGTGTTGGTTTAATTCTAACAAATTAATTGTTAATGATAAGAAGACCAATTTGTTTTAGCCTACGTCATCCGAGCCAAAAAAAGTCCGTGAAACTTCTGGGAATTCATCTTGATCCCAGACTTATGTGGGATGCTCACACCGACTGTTTCTTTAGCTAGAGTACTTTATCTATTAAGAAGACTAAAACTGTGTACTACTGACAGTTTGGTTGTAAAGGCCTATTTTGCCTTCTTCTATTCCCATCTCATTTATGGTGTTACGCTCTGGGGAAATTCCTCAGGTGCAAAAAAAGTTTTCCTCTGGCAAAAAAAAAAAAAAGAAGCAATTAGAACCATGAAGCCAAGCAAGGCCCCTCTTCATGGAGCTCAAAATTCTTCCTCAAACTTGTATTTTCAGACTGCGAGCTCTATTATACAGGGTTATTCAAAAAGAAATGGACACTTTTTAATGAACGTAGAAACACGGGTTTTATCAAACAGAAAAAAAAATTAATAGTACCATTATAAGGAGGACTTTTTAAATTTTTTTAAACAATGTTATAGATTTTCTATGTGCGCCCCACGGGTTACACGTATGGATAGCACATGCACATGGTCCGCCTTGGGTTATTGGTCTGAATTACTCCTATTTTAACACAATCGTGAAAGTATGTCCTCTTAATCAACAAATATAGGCCTGACGATGTAAACTCGGATAAATTTTGAAATGCACAATAATATAGTTTTGCTGAATGAATATAAAATATTTGAATTGATGTTTGACAAATTTTGGATGCATATTTTGTATGACATCTTTTTTACCCATGTACAAAAAACCAAAATGTTTTTTCATATATTTTCAAAATGGTGGTGGTTTAAAATTTTTAATGTAAAATATCTCAAACTTTACAAGAAATAAAAAAAACAAAATTTTTCTTTTTTAATGACAGTTTTTTTATAATTTTTTTTCTGTAACTTTATTGTAACTTATTGGCTAAAAACTAAACATTTTCGATATAACGGACATCTACCAAGATTTGTACTTGCCTTTTTTTTATGACTTGAAGATAACTTGGAGTTCCGTTTTTCTTCCTAAAACAAAATAAATAAATAAATTTCACAACAATCTCTTTATACGTCTAAAACATTACATGAGAACAATTATTAAGATTAAAAACACTATATTGTAACTGATATGAAAATATCCGTACACCTGTAATAATAACATTTAGACATACGTGGCGAAGTAAGTCTGTAAGTTATCACACCTCAGTCTAAATGTACCCTATTATAACTATCACCTCGCTTGGCATAAACTCTTTCCCCAAACGGAATAAAATAAGTTCATGAACAGGATATTTCAAATGATATTTACACATTCTTTCTAGATAATTGCAAAATTAAAAAAAAAAATTTGCATCGAAGCATTTTTACATTTACAGTAGAGTCCCGCTATTCCAAACTAATTGGGACCGAACACAGTTCGGTTTAGCGGGAATTCGGAATAGGCGGATTTCATGAATAATATTAACATAGTGACTTGTTAAGGCGTAAATTAAGTGCGGGGACATCTGCTGCACACTGTTCTATACAGCGTTGATCAGCTCGGAGGAAAGCGAGGAGGAGGTGAACGCTCAAACTGAACTCGTATCACACGTAGACGCGGCAAATGCTCTTGACCTCGCCTTAGTGTAGGTTTACACCATCCGTTTTTTCCTTCCGTTGCGTTACGATTCCGTTTTCTTCTAAAAACAGAAGGGATAGATTGTTCGAACTGTCCATTTTGTCATAACGCAGTCTGTCCGTTAGTACTGCATCTTATTGAAAAAAAATCGAGAAATAAATAAAATTTGTTCAAGATAGCGAAACGGAGGAGAAGAACGCAACTGGCAGGTGGCAACCACACTACTAGTGCATAGCTGTTGTATCTAATCTTTCCTTCTTTTTGAAGGACCCGGTATCCTTTTCACCGGAAGCTTATTGCGGTAGCTTCCTTCCCTCAAAACGGATGGAAAACGTGAAAGCTTTCATTCCAATTTCGTTTAAGGCGTTTTCATCGAGCTTTGTGTATGTCTCTATTTAACTTATTTGTATAACAATAAATGTACGTTTTTTCACAAAAGTCTTTTTAATTTCTCCTCCTAATTTTACATTAAAAAATCTATATTTTTTCCGTTAGAAGTAGGCGGATTTTCGGAATAGCAGGGTTTGGATTACTGGGACTGAACTGTATAAACAAAACATCACAAGGCAAAATTAAATATAAAAACATTTTTTTAAAGCCTCTCATAAGTGTATTTCATAACACAAAATTAAAATACTTTTAAAGTATGCATTATTTACAGACCACATCATTTCGGTCCCAGACTGAGTCTTACTGGTGGAATTTTAAAAAAAATTCCGCACCTTTCCACCCTCTTCCGATTACCTTTATCTTGGCTTTCTTCCTTTTCCTCTGCTCCTGAAGACTGAGGAACTTCGCTTCTTCTATTTCCCTCCGTTCGGCTTGCTCTCTAATTTTGATCTGCGCTATGCGACTGGAATGTCTCGACGAGCGTCCGCTAAAAGTTTCAGTATCTTCAGGAATGTCCGAAACGTCTAATCCTAACAGAACTCGGCCTTTCCCAAAAACATAAGAGCAGATTAAGTTAAAATTTCAACTTGCTTGAGCAAAAGAAATCATAGATAAGAAAAATAAAGGTCAATAAAAATTTTACTTACTTCAGATATTGCCGAAACCATATTTCACGAGTTCCAACAAAATTTTATAATAAAATTAATCTGACTAGGCTATAATATGCTACAGTTGAACTTGGTTTCAACAGCCTCGGCTAATGCGTCAACTCGGACATAGCGTCATTTTTTTTAGGTCCGGTCAAATTGTTATCTTTTACGTTAATATAAACCCCCGTTTTAGTATCAATAAATATTTTAACCACTAGGTTGTAACGTCATAAATCTACAAAATATCAATGTTAAACTTTGAATTCGGTTTTCTAAGAACTCGAAAAATGTTAGAATTCCTCCTTTTCTTTGATTTTGGGCCGCCTATTTTCTCCCTCCTCAGAATCAAGTCGCGAAATAAACAAACTATGTATTTTTTCTACACGTAAAACCTCCGGCGGATCATATCAAAGTGGAGGGAGGGGTCAACACTGTTAACTCTCCCACCCCTCCTAAGGAAAAATTCACACGGTATGCGGTGTCAGTTATGTGCTGTGAGTAACTAAACCCATGACCTTGCTGGGAAAGTGTTCAGACACTAAAAAGCGCGGCGAGACTCAATCGTATAGCCTAGCGAGACATTTACATAGTTGTGATCAGACAGTTGTCCCCCCCCCCCCGGAATGTTGACACTTTAAAATTGTTGCATGTTTTTTAATACAGTAAGTTAGTATTTTAATACGTACTGTAATTTTAGTGTTTTTAATACAGCTTGTTAACACACGCTACATGTATTTACTCATTAAAACTTTACACTTTAACCAATGTTACCTAATTTATAATTTTGTAGGTGACCTCAGCTCCAATTATTGGGACCATACTGTACATTAAAAGAAAAGTATTGTTTTTCCTTTCTAATAAACGTCAAGAATAATGCTGCCAATAATAGTAATACTGTACAATTGTTTGTCCTTTCACTCAAGTTAACAAAAATATGATTTCCTATTGGTACATCTTTATACCAATATGTGGCATCAACATTCGTTCGGTCCCTTCGTTGACGCTACAACCAAGTTCAACTGCATATGTTCGGCTTTGATGTTAGAAATTGTTGAAAATATATATATTTTTACAATCGTTTTTGTTTACTCCACTCTTGATAGCCTAAAAAACAACTTATGCCTACAAACATAAACTATATTTTTAACTATCACTATCTTGGACTATTGGTCTGAGTAATTGCTATTTTAATAGTACCATAAAAGTTTGAGCTTCTGTTAATTTACAAATATAGAGGCCTACTGTCGATGAAAACTTAAGTGAATTTTAAAGTAAACAACAATATAGTTTTGCCTCAATGACTGTATTTAAAATATTTGAGGTTAAAATCTTTGACTTAAGTAGGCCTATGATTAAAATGTATGGACTTTTGTTTTTCAAAATTCATTTCAGGTTGTTTGTAGGCCTAAATAGTTTCTTCTAAAGAAAGAAGTAAACAAAAAACATTTTCAACGACTTCTAACCTCAAAACAAGTCATACATCCTACAACTCTGTAACACATTAAACTTAATATTTTTAAGTTAAATATTCTGATGTCAAACTAGTAAGCCGCTGTGAGAAATCACAGGCTGATCAATTAGAAACAAATCAGAAATACATCATTTCAAAAACAAACTATTTAAAAACAACTTAAAGGCCTACTTATCTAGGCATACCTAACTATGCTGACGGGGATTTTTAACTCGGTAAATGTGTACAATAATAAGGATTATAAAACTATGGGGCTATTTGTTAAACATTTTTATTTACATACGTTATTATATGGGTCAAAGTCACAAAATGGGACAATTTAAAAAAAAAATTAAATTAAAATTAAGTATTTGATTTTATATAAATAAATAGCATATTAGGTAAATAACATGTTCAGGAACCTTATCTCATATGTAGCTGAGCTAAATTCTATGAATTTCTATTTTTTATGGACTTTTAGTGTACCGAAGCATTAATGGATACAAACCGGTCACGCTTGCTAAATCGGCAAAATATTACTTTGAGATAGCTTAAAAGTATAATTAATAATATCTAATATAAACAATAACGGAACATTCATTTAATAATTCTGTATAAAAATTATACAATCAGATTTTGAATCAAACATATACTGCCGATTTCATGTGTGTGACCGATTTGTGTGGCCGTGACCGGGTAGTAGCGATCGTGACCGAATGGTATCGATCGTGACCGCGCGGTAGCGATCGTTAACACGCGGTAGTGATCGAGGTCGTTTTGATAATAATTTAAATTTGTGATTAGAAAATGCTGGAAGACAAGTAAAATAGTTGTTTTTATAATTAAAACAAACAATGGTTAGGGTAAGCAGCTTTTAGTGTTGAAATAAACAAAGCAACCGAAAAATCATAACAAAGTACTGATTGGCTATAATAATGTAATATTTAAAAAAACAAAGTAACTTCTTGAGTTAATATGTATAACAACACAATCTTTAATAACAAAATCTTGAATAATTCCAGATATAACACAAAGGATATATAATTACTAAAAGTGGTAAATAAACAAAACGGTCACATAATACCATGGCGGTCACGCTACCGATTTGCACGTGACCGCTTTGTAATTTTCAAGTAAAACTCGGTGAATTAGCATTAATAGGTAACATAGGTTTGTCCTATTGAGTTTAGGATATTAAGACAACGAATGCGCAACGAACTAGGCACGTTGGTTACTGCAACATTTTAATATACACTTAAAATATTTACGTGACCGTTTTGTCATGCAATTAAGGTACTACTATTAGTTTCCTTAGATTTAGGTGATTTTTCGAAGAATTTAACAAATTGAAATTATTTCAACTAAGCCAGCAGTTGAAGTTCACTAATAAACTTCCAACAGACTACTGATCGCATCAATTCTATCGCGATCGATAACGTAAAGGCAGGTTTATACTTTAGTCGGTCTTTGTTTAGCTGTTTCAAGGACAAGTGTTGAATAAGAAAAAAAACATAGTTATCTTGTCCTCTGCTCGAATATTGTTTATGTATTGGTCATCATATAACCTAAACGTTTATTCTATGCCGTTTTTGCCGTGATTATCGATCTACTTGTTTGTTTATTTGACATTCAATATTTAAGATAGCTGGTCAAGGACAGTGACCGATTTGTATTTCTTAGAAAGGAAATATATTTTAGTCACTAAAAATAGTAACTTTTTATCATGCAATTTGTCTAGTAAGAAGGAAAAAAGTGTTTCAAAAATATAAACATTTTTATTTTCGTCAAATTTTTTTCTTTTATTTTTTTTTAAAGGGACTGAAATTGTCCCGTTTTGTGACTTTGACCCATATATTTAAAGAAAGATAAAAATACTATCTTTTAATTGCTTTTTATTTCATATTGATAGATCAAAATGATTTAGAAGTTATTAATATTATAGTGAATAAATTAATAATCGAATATGTTATATAAAGATATACGAATGTTTCCGAAGCCAACAAATAGGTATCTCTTCTTTAAATTTTTATAAACAAATATATTGATCATAAAAGGTTGTATTTATATACAGTTTATAACCTCAAAGCAAATATTAATAGCGTACATTATTAGTTCTATAACTCATATTTAAAAAAATCAACTTCATAAGAAATTATAACGATTGAAGTTGTAAACATAACCCCAAACTATAATCTACACTGGGTTTGTTAAGTATTACAGATGATGGGTGAAATCTGCTGTTATATTATATGATACTCATGTACGTACGGACGTACACTCACTTTTATAGGAGTTGATTAATCTGAACGTGATTTTTCATGGGATCTTACTAGTATTTTTGATAATTAAAAGAGTTTTGTCATTTGAATCTAGCATTTTAATGATGATTCTAAAAATCTGATGTAAAATATTAGTTTGGTGTAGCAAGCGAGCGGACGGACCAATTTTGTAAATTGTATGGATTTTCAGTAGAAAATATGGGAAGTTGTAAAATCTCAATATCATAACGGACAATATGCTACTACGCTAGAATTAAGATGATTTCAACAACAGTTAAACAAATTCAGTAGTTCACTAGTTACTTACTGAATTTTTCAGGGGAAGAAGATTTTGCTTTTTTAGTTGTGGATGATTCTACCGCTGTACCTTTTCTTGGTCTCCCTTTCTTCTTCGCTACTTTAGCCGGTTCTTTTTTCGCATCCGTTGTTATTTCTGTTGCGTCCTCAGTCGGCTCAGCTTTATTGGACGTTTCCTCCTCGCTGCTCAAAATTTCATCACGTTTTACTTCGACACTTCGTCGCAAAGCTTTGTTGGCTGATCGTTTTCCTTCGCAAAATTATAACGAAATGTTACAACTGTACTGACAATTTGTAATAATTTGTGCACAGGCCTATACATACTGTGAATAGAATAACTACTCAGTCATATGTAATATAACAATCATGTTTATAAAAACGAAAAATATAGCGTGAGCCTGTACAATAATAAAGGGTTAAGTTTTTAATTTACTTCCATACGTAAGTGTTTGTACCAAAAGTGAAATAACCAAGTCAACCAACTTAAGTTAATGAATACATACAAATTTGCATATTCTCAAAAATATACAGGGCGATTCAGTTATCGGTCAAAATAAAGAAAAATGGAATCCAATTAAAAAAATTTCAAACTCGTCAATTTGTTCGTGCTTTTCAAAATAAAATAACCTGTTCCAACTGTCCTAAATTTTATATTGGCCAAAAAGGGCGAACATTCGCAAGAAGGTTCAAAGAACATATTCCTAAACGCAAAATTGCCGAACAAAAGTCAAACTTTGCTAAACATTTAATAGATGAGGACCACTCTTATAATAACATTAATAGCAATTTAAATATTTTACATAAATGTAAAAAAGGCAACCTCCTTAATACACTCGAGCAGTTAGAAATATATAAAGCCACAAAATCACAACAAGGCCTTCTTTTAAATGATAAAATACACCATAGTTCAAATGCCATGTTCAACACAATCATATCAATGCAAACATCAGTGGATCATTGAACACAAGCATTATGAGTGGAGACCACCTTCTTTAGCAGTGCGGACTTGACTTCCACAACCATGCATGGTGATCACCTTTTCTGTGTAAATTTTAAAAACTTGTATATAGTGTTTTTGTTTAAGTGTTTTTATAGTGTGTGTTACGTGTATTTATTTATTATGACTGTGTTTAAATATCTGACGATGACATCATAGCAATGTCGAAACCGGTAATATAAAAAAACAAACAAACAAGGATTGTGACAAACCGTATAAGGTAATAAACAAATTAAATTTTTTTATTTTTTTTAAGAGTAAAGCCTGTTTTTATTATTTCCATAATTTAAATAGATTTTTCTTTCATCTTTTACGGCCAGGCAAAGAAAAATAACATTCGATCCTAAAAAGGTCAGGTTAAACAGCACTTATATGCTAAAAAGGCCAGGGTGAAAATCACAGTATTGTCATGATGTTAGAAAAAATTTGTAACTAATCTACAAATACTAGTAGAGCTGTACCTTTTACTTTTTTTACTAGTAACAATATGTACTATACACCTGAATTAAAAAGGATACCTTTTAAAAAATAAATATATTATTTTTGGGGATTAATAGGTTTTATTATTATTTTATTTTGGAGACAAATAGGTATAAGTAAAAAATAAATTATAGAGTTTATATAGTTATTTTCTAATACATTTGTGTGTTCTCTACAAATACCGAAAATTTCAAGAGAATATTTTTAATAAATATTTTACTATATTTTTAAGCCAATATATTGTAAGTCAATGTTCTATAATTCTCTTGGCCATCAAAGAGTTAAGCTATATATTTAAGTCTTAGACTAAGTTATAAATATTTCTAAAATTGCATACTGTACTAAATACTGTACTCATTCAAGAAACAAAAGCTATTTCGCTAAGTTTATGAAATTTGCTTATACAAAAACTATTTTGCAATTTTTGTTCTCGTATTCTTTACAAATAATTCATTAAGAATTTGTCATTACTTTTGGTTAATTTTTTAAAAATTATGTTATTTTGTATGTTGATTATCACACAATAGAAGATGTTTAAAATAGTGAATTATATTCTGTTGAAATGGTAAAGTATATTTGTAAATTTTTTTCTAAATGATTAAACCAATTAAATTCCAAGGACAAAGAAGTTTATTTTGGCAGCAAACAAAATTTTAAAGTAGCCTAAACAAGTTCAGTTCTATAAAAAGTTGATGTTTTGAACTTGTTCCTATTAAAAGGTACATTTTTTATTCAAATTTTTAATATACAAATCATTAATGCTTACTTGTCATATCAAACCCCAAATAATAATGATAACAACACTTGAAAGTAAAACAAGAAATAATATTAGGTTATGTTTTTATAAGCATACCCTTTCAACAAAGGGGGTAAAATCAGCTGTATAAAGAAATAACTGCATGGATACAATCACAGCTGTTAAAGTGCTGCCAGATGTCAAACTGAGTCCCAAACACATGGTTCACAAAACAAAAAATTTATACACAAAAATTAACCTAACTATAATAGTAATTATATATTATGTTATATCTTATTACTGTTCTGGAAAACTTATTGATTTTATTTAATCTACATATGATTATATGTAAAACAAATGAGAGTAGACTTCTAATAATTTTTTTTTAAACTGTTAACATAGTCAAATTGTCCTACATCTTACATTTCACAAATTTCAAAAACGTACCATTTATCTTATATTCTTAAATGAGCAATAATTGTATGTTTTTGCAGAATTTTATTTCGAAAACGGCTCTAAGGATTCCCTTTTAATTTGGTACATAAGTTAAAAATTTGTTACCCAAAAAGTCAGTTGGACTTATTGAAAATTACCGGAAAACTCGTTTTCTACATCTTTTTCTCAAATTAAAAAGTAAAATTTGTCCATTTAAAATACACAGCACAGCTGATGCATAATTTGTCCATTTAAAATACACAGCACAGCTGATGCATAAATGTTTTCAATGCCAGTGCCATAATCAGATGTTTCCTTTAAAGTTGTGTGGTAGGCCTAATGTGTATCAGTAGTTACCATAGTAACTAATAAATATCATATAACACAGACGTTAAACAACAACAGCTTCTAAAACTTACTTAAGTTGTGAAATGTTATAGGCCTAACCTAAAAAAATCCTATATGGTATTTACACTCATTAAGGGTACGTTAAACTATAAACAAACAACAATGTTTAAATACATTTACAATATTTAAACACAAACCTAACATACTTTCAGAGATAATAATACCAAGTGCATACTTTGCAGTTTCCATGATGTTTAATACTGTACATTGAGTATGTTTATCACTTACATACCTGATATATACTTCAAATATATATATATATATATATATTTTTTTTTTTAAATAGTCAATCGATAAACACATATCAATTAAACATATTTATTAAAATATTTTAATAAAATAATCATTAAAGATAATTTTATAACTTGCTTTATCGGGGATATAAAACAAAGCTAGAGTTTAGCTGATGGGATCATAACCAGATCGTAGATCGGCTTCCAGCTAGTTATAATGATAGGCAAATGAAATGTCTCGTGTTATAAGTTAGGTGGTAAGAAAGAAGAGATTTAGGAAAACTCATAGTCATCAGAGACCTTTTATTGATTATAAATCATGGATACGGGCTTATAAAATATGGAAAAGATATTATTTTGTAGCTTAGCATATAGTCGCATGTTATTGCAGACAATTATCTTAAATGGCTTACAAAAGAGATTCAAAAAGAGGTTTAATCCCTTCAAAATAAATTGTAAAAATATACCTGTTACAGTACACCTATTTAAACACGCATTACTTTCAAAATATTTTTCTTAGTACGAATGAATTTTAGCAGATATTTTAACATCCGAATCCTTAAATTAGTAAATTTCTAAATACCTTTCACTTTGCGGCGTTTCCCACCAGCTCCTTCTTCATCGTCGCTCTTTACTTCCTCCTTGTCGACGTTTTCACTCTCGTCGTTACTATCTTTTTCGGCCGCTCTTTTACTACTCCGTCTTTTTCTGTTCGACGTAGGAACCGATTCTTTCGCTTTACTTTTTGAATTCTTATTGCTTTTGGACACATTTTTTGCGTTCGAATCGCCGACATCTTCCGACGCTGCGGTTTCATCGTTCAATTTAGGTTCGTCCTCATCATTTTTATCCGCTCCGTCCAAGTCCGGGGCGTCGGATTTATTTTCAACTTTTTCAGGGATCAAATCGGATACAGGTTTATCACTCGATGTGTTATTAACCCTCCTACTTGATCTGGTACCTCTAGCGGGTGTTTTTTTACCAGGTTTGGCGCTCAAATTCACTTCGGCATCATCCTTTACCTCGTTTTTTGTCTTAGTAGACTTGCCCTTAGTATTTTTTTTACCGCCAGTTTTACTTACTTTGCTATTAGTTACACTGGAATCTAAGAATTCTGTCGATACATCTTCTTTGGTATTTTCAAATTCTGTATTGGTTAACACTGCGGATTCCGATTTCTGTGTTAAATTTTTTTTAATTTTTGATGTATTTTTTTTGTTACCTTTATGCGTAGGATCGTCGGTTTTCACACTAATATCTACATCTTCTTTGTTTGATTCTTCAGCAGTTGTTTCTGGTTGAGTTTGAGCACTACTTCTTCTACTCCTGGTTCTAGGAACGGGTTTAACATCCTCTTCTTTAGTTGTAGGTTTACTTTTTGATTTCGAACTTTTACTATCAATGCTGCTAGTCTCTTTGCTTTTACTATCACAACTTTTATTATCGGCGCTGTCGATTAATTTTTTCCCCTCACTTCCCAATTTAATTGAAATTTTAGAAATGTTACCTTTTGAAATACCTTCCACCGAAGGGAAAGTAGAATTATTGTTAATTTTACTGTTATTACTTTTATCGTCCGATAATTTCGGTAAATCCTCCAATCCAATATTTTTACTACGCCTAACTGTATCATTGTTTTCACCCAGAGAATTGAGTATAGTATATTTATCTGTGTTTTCTATTATTCTTGACAAACAGCTGTTCTCTTTACTTGGTAATTCTGTTGGAACGAAACCTTTGAATTCCGAACTTGTATCGTCACCATCTGCCGAAATAACAGGTTCAGAATTGTCTTCCTCAGCACTATCTATATCTGAAGTGTTTTGTGTGTTCAAATTATCTACAGTACCTTCATCTTTCGAAACACTATTTGCTTTTAAACTAGCCGTTTGTTCAGAAACAAACACATTACCTACAGCAGTAACATGATTGGACTGTTCAAAATTTGTCGTGCTCGTGTCTTTAGCATTGTCTAGAGGTTTACTATAAAAATTTTTACCTTTTTTACTATCTTTTAATTTCTTTACCTCATCCGGATCTTCAGGTGTTACACCAAGTAATATTTTACTTCCTTTGGATTCACTTGTCACATTAGCATCAGATTTTTTACATCTGTTGGTCTTGTTTTCCGTCTTAGTAGTTTCATTTTTTGATTTATTGTCAGATTCAACTTTTGTCACGTCAGTTTCTGTTAAACTTAACTGACTATCGCTTTCAATATTTGTACATTCGGTACGAGGTTTGAGTGTTTCTTCGTCAACAGATTCAGAAGGTTTGCTAGCCTCCGAACCTTCGCTAATGACTTTGGTTTTCTTAGGTTCAGGAGGCTTTGCGTCTTTATCTTCTACGTTTGAATTGTCTAGAGACTTTCGCCTCAGGCTTTTTTCACTTTCAATTTTCGTATCAGGTTGACTACTGTCCAACGACACCGATGGTAATGAATTCACATCGCCGGAAAAATTTGAAGCTCTATTACTTTTTTCTGGCTCCGCCCTACAAACATCGTTTGCACTTGATTTATTTTTTTCGTTTGACAAATCAGGAGTGCATATATTATCGATACTCCACAGAGTCGATGACTTTTTGTCCGTTTCACAAATCGGATTAATGGTATCAGTACTGTTCACATTGCTTTCTGCACTCCTTTCTCCGTCAACACTATCACCAGTGCGACTCGTTTCATCAATATTTACATTATTACCATCATCACCTGGATTTCCAGTTTCACATTCCTTTCCCGAACCTTCACCAACTATAATCATTATAGGTTCTTCAATCGCTTCGCTGACTTCTACTTCGTTCTCTTCGTTAACGGAAATTCTTTTACAATTTTGTTGCAAATCTTCATCCCTGGAAGGTATCACCTCGCTCTGAACCGCATCTCTGTTCGTGTTTTCAGTCTCGCACTCCTTCCCCGAACCTTCCCCCTTCACAAGCATCATGGGTTCTTCTATCGCTTCGCTCACTTCAACGCTGGTCGATTCCTGTAAGTGTGCTTTCTTTTTAGGATGCACCGTCAAATCTTCGGGAATTCTTCTTTTCTCGCCGCCCATCGACAGATCCTCGACTTGTCTTTTGGTGGACAAATTATGCGCGTCCGAACTCTGATAGTTACCGGAGTCGGAAATATTTGGCGGAGATATCAAGGAACCTAATTTAATTTTATCTAAAATCTGACTTCCGAACTGACTCTGACCCGAACCGACGAAATGGGCCCTCAGCGGTTGGGATTCGGGCGGTTTAGTTAAATCGAGCCCACGTTTGAAACTGAATATTTGATCCAATTTAGAGCCTCCTTTTCCTCTAAAGTGTGGTGCGTTTGTTTTTAACAACGCTCCTCGTTGCTTCAATTCTTCTGCTACGTCGATGCTTTTTTCTGAGCATGCAACTGGTTTTTTATTACTTAAGTCGACACAGCTGTCAATGTTAACAGAACTTAAAGAAGATTGTTTTCTCATGTCGCATATTTTTTCATCAATATTGAAACTTTCCTTATGAGAAGTTTTACTTTTAAATGGGACCATTGGCTCTGAAACTGATTTCTCCATATAATCTTTCTTTTCCAAATTGCTGGGTGTTTCATGTTTCACAGACTTCATAGCTACAGAATGTATCAGACTTTCGGACGACTCGCAAGCCGCTTTATTGTCTATTTTTTCAATACTTTTCTCAACATCATCAGTCTTAAACATTCTCCCTTCGTTAACTACCTCATTATTAGGGTTTTTAGCCAACACATTTTCCTCTTTAATGTCCTTTTCCATTTCATCCTTTATTAAATCTCCTACAATACTTTTAGCTACCGCTGGACTTTTTAATTTAATAACTTCCGCACTTTTTACAGAATCTTTCACTTTGCTCGTCTTGTCGTCGGAATCACTCGAAGAAACTGACTCTGTTTTCACAGAAGGAATAGAATCAACACTTGATTTTAACACTTTCACTTCAGGCACTGTGTCCACTCCTACCTCGGATATACCTACGACTTTACTGCCTTCTTTATCACAATCTTTAATCTCCGCTTTCTTTTCGTCTACACCGTCGCTCGTTTCTGTTTCTAACTGCGAAGTCGGCTCAACTATCCTGTCATTATTTAAAACTTCCGATTTCACTCTATCACAAGTTAAATTGTTCGGTTCAAATGTTTTCTCTATTAAACTATCTACAATGTCTTCGTCTTCTTTCTGTACGGGAATTGATTCAGTGTATAGGGTAACTTTTGATGTATCAATGTTACTATCTTCACCGGACGCACAGTTGCTATTCAGCTGTTGACCGGTATCCGTTACTGGTTTTTCAATTTCTTGACTACTACTGTCCTCGTTGGTAGAAATAGCAGCAATTAGCTCTTCGTCTGAAGACAGTTGTGATATTAATGAAACCAATCCTTCGCGGTCTCTGAAAAAGACAAACTTTAAATTAACTATCTCCATTCCGTTACGATATAAAAGGAAACTATACTATTGTTAATTGTGTTTGCACGCTAAACCATTACAAACCAAAACAGTAAGCAGAAAATTTTTTGGCACTGAAGCGATCAAAGAATGTGACTCGTTTAAGGAGGCGTGTCTTCCCTCCCTTCTATTTTCTCCCCAAGCCTGACTCCAAAAGCCTGACAAAAAAACTATGTTTCACAAATTACTGCATAGCTGCATTTAACTCGGAAAGTGACAACTACGCAATGGACTAAATCTCATTTCTGTTACAATTTTACCTACTTGCATACTATATTTCTACACAAAATTTGTGTCACCTTTTAGAGGAAACTATGGGAAATATAATAAGTAAGTTTTTGTTTCATAAAAAATTACAGGTGAAATGAATAATTTTACAAAGTTTCCATATGTTAAAAGTAATGACAGCAAAAATTCAAAGCGAGAAAGATTTGTATTTTTATCTTTTCTTCGTTCAAGAGGAAAGTAATTCCTGTGAGTGAATGGATTGATGCAGTCCTGGTTTTTTCTCTTTGTGTAATACTCTCGCATACTATCTTGTTTTAGTCATCCTGTATTTAAAGATTTAGGGTTTGTATTTTTTTCCACTTTGTACTGTTTGTCACCAGTTTGGTGAAAGTTAGTAAATATACAGGTTGTCCCATAAATAAAGTGCCAAACTTCGGGGAATGGTTCTATGGGTCAAAATAAGAAAAAAAGTTCATATAAACACAGACCCGAAAACGCCTCGTTTCCTAGATATCCTCCATTTTGTTTTTTTGTACAAAATAACTCTTATCTAGAGAACTGTTTGACTGATTGAGTTCAAACTTGGCACTAAGTTTAACCTAACAATGATATGTTTCAAGAAAAATAAGCGATTAAATTCAATCATGAGTTTCAAAATGGCGACTGTTGGAAAATGTCAAACCTAAATTACTCAAAAACCGTACATTTTAACAAAAAATGTCGACACCTTTTTTGTAGGCCTTTTGATTCCCTTTCGGATGGTGTAACTGTCAAAACGAATGGATGAAGTGGGTTAACTATAAGTTAAAGATAGTGACAACAAAATGTGCATACAATATTGTTGTGTTTACTGTGTTGGTATAGGATGCAGGGTTGAACAAACCAATTATTACACATAACTTGACTATTATCCTTCATCGATTGTTTTGACAGTTACACCAACCGATAGTGAATCAAAAGGGCTACAAAAAAGGTGTCTTAATATTTTTGAAAAAATGTACGGTTTTTGAGTAATTTAGGTTTGAAATTTTCAAACAGCCGCCATTTCGAAACTCATGACTGGATTTAAATGCTTATTTTACCATTTTTAGATTAAACTTCATGCCAAGTTTGAACTCAACCAAACCGTTCTCTAGATAAGAATTATTTTGTAGAAAACACAAAATGGCGGATATGAGAAAACGAGGCGCTTTCGGTTCTGTGAATTTTTTTTCTTATTTTGACCCGATATCTTTTTTTCTTATTTTTCTAAGATTTTAAACAACAAAAACGTTAATTATTAAATTAAATACAATTACTAAACTGACTCTATTCACACAAGTTAATAATATTGGTTACAGATGGGCTATTTGAAATTTCTATTGTAATATTCAATTATTTTATTTCATTAGATTAGGCCTATTCTAGAAATATTCAAATAAAATGTGGAACAAACACTGGACTTACTGGTTAATAGTATGTAAAAGTTTAAAGTCAAGCAAAAGAAGTCTGTATTTTTAATTGGGGTTGTACCAGAGTGAATTCTTTATGCTCCCTTAGAAGCATTCAGTTCTCAGGTATGTCCAAAACAACGGCAGGCAACATGGAATCCCTCCGGTTAGAAGAGTCGGGACGAGTAAGTTTACAACAGGACACCCAACCGATATGTTTGCAGACAAACCTTTTTTTAGGAGAAAGAGAAGTGCTGCCAACCTAAGCACATTGTACTAATTGAATGTCGAATGCTGTGACTAGAGGCAGTAAGTTAGAACATCAAACTATTTTATTTTCATCGATTGCAAATTCATCGACGGATAGAATACATTTGGGCCCATACGCATCGGATTGATTTGATGTATCGAATCGTGAATGTATATCGAATATCCCTAGTTTGTAGTTTGATGTAAAATACGATAAATATTAAATATTTATATTTATAAAGTGATGTTCCTCTTTTATTATACACATGTTAAGTTGTTTGTAAAAGTACAGGAATAGCGGAGTCCGGCAATCAAGTTTATTTACGTTCGCATGTGCGGTCCGATCTCATTCAAAAGATACGTCTAATATTTCCCGAGTTAAATAAGTTGTGAATTGAGTTTAGGTTTAAAGAGTTTTATAATCTGTTCATAATTAATTAAATTAAATTTTGTAAATCATATTTTCTGTTTTCATTTATTTAAGGAAATAGAACATTACAATTACGTATTAGAGCATTTTCTTGTGCACACGTTGCCGCAATATGGTGAGGCGTCATGTTGTAAACTGTAGCTGAGAGTCGGTATTTCAAGCAGATTCAGCACAAATTCATTAAAACTTGAAATGGTCTGGTAAAATCACTGTTATTTTACTTAAACGGAATGCTTGGTACAAACACCGTTTTTTTGTAAATGAGATTTAAATTATAAACGCCTCCTGTGATTTTTTATGGAACGGGCGAAATTTTTTTTAAGAGTTACAAAAATTAATCAATCGATAAGAAAGGGGTTTTCCATTTTAACATTTCTTGAAACATAAGCTTAAGCCGGTTCTACACGATGCTACGAACGCTCGCTCCAACGTTGGACCGAACGTTTGGTACAAGTAAGTTCGACAAATGGTACAGCGAATGTTCCTGCTACACGGTGAATCGAATTTTTGATCCAATAATTAAGAAAACAGTTTGGTACAAACGTTTGTCCAGTTGCAAAAATGGACAAGGATGATAGTCTAAAATAATATATATTTTAATTGTACACATTTAACGGGTTAAAAATCCCCACAACATATTTAGTAGGCAGGCCTAAATAAAATTTGTTTTTAAAATAGTAAATTTTTTAAATTATATTTTTTAAATGTATAGTATCTAATTACCGGTAATCTGTTTCTGATTTTTCACGGGAACTTACTAGTATCAAGTATGAAATACAAATTGTAGCCTACTTAGGCTACCTGTGAAAATTTAAATGAATAACATTACCGATTAAAATTAAACACAAAGATAAACAT
The DNA here is from genome assembly GCA_018207615.1 of Philaenus spumarius. Taxonomy (NCBI): domain Eukaryota; kingdom Metazoa; phylum Arthropoda; class Insecta; order Hemiptera; family Aphrophoridae; genus Philaenus; species Philaenus spumarius. Next base: position 108,135 of record JAGFPH010001919.1, read on the forward strand.
AAACAAGACGGGTCTTTGGTGTAAATGGAGAGTAAATAGTGCTTCATTTGAACCAGCCGTGTAGCCGTTGAGTCGAACCAACGAACATTTTCCTTCAAACATCGGAGGCATCCCTTCGACTCGGTGCAAGAATACCGACATCGGCCGGAACATGGTCAAATGCGAACGTTCGACGCTCGTTGGTTTGAACAACGGCCACACGATGCGGCGAACCATCAAACATCCAACGTTGGAAGGTGTTCGTAGCATCGTGTAGAACCGGCTTTATATCGAGAAAGACGTTGCCGCTTCTTCAACCGATACGGTATTTGGAAAGTTAGACAGTAGTAGCCCTAGCAGACTTACTTGGCAACAAGATCCCACGATTCCTCGTCCGTGTCCTCTTTGTACACACGTATATTAGAAGCAGGATCAAATTGACACCAGTACTGTTGGCCTGCTTTGTCTTTCCCCAAAGGTTCCAGGCGGAGCTCTTCAGCTGTTAACTTGTTTATGTCAGTCTTAAATTTAGTATTAAGATCAAATTGAGAATCCAGCAACGACTAGAACACAGATAAAATTTTATTAATTATCCATCAACCCTCGTAACACAGATTCAAATACAATCTAAAAAGGCAAGAATGAAGACACAGTAGAACTTCGGTTATCAGAGATTCCATATTAATCGAAGCTATTTTAAAAAAAAAATGTTTGTCAAAATAAATTCTGTCAACTTACAGTTAAATGAGATTGTGATAAAGAATTCATAGCTTGAGAGGATTTCTCAACAAGTGAATTTATAATAAAAACTTTTGTGTTGGATTGAACAGAAAGAAAACTTTGCCTTGTACATCCTGAAAACATTTCCGCTCCTTACTCGACGCAACAGTATGGTGACCTTTAGCGAACGGGTAGTATAGTGAATGACGAAGTCTTGGGCCTGTTTAACCACCTCCCCAATTTACGGACTCACCATCCTTTCCCACGAGTTGTTTCTTCCCCCTGCTACCGTATTTTGTATTCTGTTTAGTCAGTGTCGGTGTTAAACTATGTGCGTGAGAGTGTCATTATGAGTGGAAAGCGAAAGCGTGTTGTTTTATTTTTAAATCAAAAATGGTAAGCAATTAAATGATTAGATGGAGGTGATTAAATAAGAAAAGTGGTAAGTATGTGTTGGGGAAGTGACTGTCGGGGATTGGAGACAAAATAGATCGGAAATTGAAAAGTGGGTATCTCAACGGTATTCAAATAAAGAAGAGGCTAGACAACCAATAAAAAAAGCATGGAAAAACTTCGCAGGCATTATTTTTGTGATTTTTACTAAAGTAGATTACAGTATCCAATTTATTTCATCTTTGTTTATTCAAAACTATATTATTTAAAGCCAAAAAAATAGACTAGCTAACCAGTATGAATATTTCGCAAGTTAGGAGTACATACCTGATTTAATACGTTCATTTAGTTCAGTCAATTATGTTTATTTATTTACATTGGCTTATAAATAACAGTTTATAACGCTTGCATATGGAATGTAAACAATCAAACTACCAGCTGTCATGTTAGTTAAACAGATTGTAATATATGTGAGTTTCAGGGAATTAATAAAGTAAAAAGGGTGTAATGTAAAGGGAGGAGTATTGTAACTTTTAGATGAATTAGGCTAAATTAAAAATCACATTTATGTAAAAATAATAAACAGAAATCCAAAGGGGAATGCAGACAAGTTTATTTATCATAATTAATTCAAAGAGAGAAATTGTTTAACAAATAAAAATCATAAGTATAAGAAACAAAGAAATTAGATAGGTTTTAAATATAAAGATTACGTCATCAGAAAATAGCCTCAATATCGGGTGCAGTTTAGAATAGAAACAGACATGTAGCCTCGAAACATATTCAAATCAAAATAAGAAGACAGTTATGATTGGTGAAAATAAATCGCGTGAGATGACATCACTGCGCATCACATCGTCAATTCCGACCACGCAACGATCTCAGTCGCTCCAGAGAAGTCCTGCTGTACAGACGTATTTGTGCTGTGCTAAGTACAATGTTTCTATAAGTACAGAGTTTGCGGTATTTCCGTAGGAAATCCAACTAAAATATTGTTAAATGATAGTAGAGACAGTGATTTCACTTTAAAGTGTAAAATGGTGAAAATCGAAGTTATCGACTCTATAAATTTTGAAAGTGTGCGTGGCTCAACATAGTATAGTAATGGCCGACAAGCGTGGGTGACTTGTATAAAATGAACAGTTGTTTTCGGGGTGAACTATATCTGCATAGCCTATTCATAAAAATAACTTCAGTGAAAAAACGAGGCTAGACTTTAACGAACTATAAAACTGTTTCAAAAAAGATTTTCATAAAATAATAAACATAGTTAACGTAAATTCATTCTTTGTTTCGTAAGTTTTTAAAAGTGCACTATATAAAATCATAAATTTGACAAAAACGTACGTAAGTAAATAATTTTAAATAAGTAATAATAAAGAGAGAGTCTGCATTCATGAAAATTATGAATAGGATATACAAATTTTGTATGTTAGAATTAAGATTGTTGGATTAGTGAATGGATGATTGGTTTAAGTCTTAAAATATGGTTTGCCAAGTTCTTTATTCTTGTTTTGTAAATTTGATAATTTCAGTTATGGAGGAGTAAAGGGTCATTCCGTATGAACTCAACACAGTTTAAATTAAAATTTTACCTGACCATCTCCGATTTCAATGAAATTTGGTGTACTGGTACATCACATGTAGACTAAGAAAAATACCAAATTTCAACTTGATATCCCTATTAGTTTCAAAGTTACGCCTCGTTAAAGTTTTCAAAAAAAGCTCAAAATTGACCCGTTATGGAAGCTTTAAGCTGCTATAGCACCTCTCAGAATCAAGCTAGAAAGATGGGAGAGGTGTCATTTTGCAGCATTTTCCAAGCCCTTTCTAAAAATGTATAACACTATAGGGGTCTTAATACAAATTTGTTTAACAATTTCAAAATCAAAAATTAAATTTCAAATTTTTCAAAATGCGACGCTTTAAAAATTTTGAAAAAATTCTCAAATAGTCCTTGTATAGTTGTTAATTGATGGTATAAATTTCATTATGGGATCATAATGGGTTCTCAAAGAAAAATGCATTTGAAAAAACGCTTACATTCAAATTTTATCATAGAATGCTGGTGACAGCGAACTAATAATTCTTAATAACATAAAGCTTATATGGTAATTGAAAGTACTTTTGTTTGAATATTTTGTAAAGCAATTAACTTATATTTGTAAGTAACACACCAAGATAAACTATAAATTTATATACAATAAATAGTTATTTAATGATTGTACGGTACAATATTATTATTCATTTTATAAATAATAAACGGTACCAGACACTGGCACATACTTTCTCACAAACATATTTAAATTATCAAACAGATTTACTGTGACTTCATAATTGTAGGTGGTGTATTAAAGTAGGAGATTAACTAATAAATATTGTTATTATTATCTAGAGAGAAAACTATTCGATCGATTTCGAACAAATTTGCACCAAACACGTCAATTACGGCTGTATAGATGCACGAAAAAAGGTTTGGAAAAAATGTGAAAAACAACCTCCTTTATGGCCAAAAAACCCCCCAAAATCAGTTATTATTATTAGCTAAACGAGAGTTTTGAGAAAGATGCGGTTTTTTGCATATGGTAGGGTTACATTAAGGGCTACAAACAAGTCAAATTTTATCAAAATCGTTAGAGCCGTTTTTTTATAAAAAAATAATAACAGATTTTTTGGGGTTTTTTTTTGCCAAAAAGGGGGTTGTTTTTCAAAAATGTTCAAAACCGTTTTACGTGCATCTATACAGGCCTAATTGACATGTCTGCTGCAAATTTGTTTGAAATGGATCGAATAGCTTTTGCTCTAGCTTTGTATAGATACATACATACAGACAGACATTTTGTGAAAACCACTTTTTTGGACTCAGGGGGTCCCAAAACGGATATTTACACAAAAATCTCAACATCGATTTTTTTTGCGATCACTATACTTTCTCTATATAGTATAGTGAAAAAGTAAAATGAAATAATTTGGGCAGAAATCTATCTTGTTTTATTGGAAATATATTGCTTGTAAGGAGGTAGAAAAAGGCTGCACAAGTTAATCATTAATTATGTAAGTTTTTTTCTGTTGTGTACATAGACATTATGAATGTGAAATTATTTTGTTAAATATCAATGTAGTGTTTAAATAGTAGCCCAGTTACCAAAAACTTAGTTTACCAATAACTTCATGTGTATATTTATCTTAAATTTCTCTTAGCTAAAATGTTTTATTAAAACGGCTCCTTTTCTATTAATAATATATGTCTAAAGCTTTCAAATAATTAAATTTAGCTTTAAAAATGACGCTGTAAAAATTAAATACCATTGATCAAATTTATAGAGGTAATTCCTTAGTCTTCCATACAAATTTCATATAATCTTTGTTTTAATCTAAGATACTCTTAGCCCTTGTGATACCAATGAGGCGTTATAGAGGAAATTGTAGTGTAAGCATGTTTTCAAATGCATTTTTCTGTAAGAACCCATTATGAACCCATAATGAAATTTATACCATCAATTAACAACTATACAAGGCCTATTTGAGAATTTTTTCAAAATTTTTAAAGCGTCGCATTTTGAAAAATTTTAAATTTAATTTTTGATTTTGAAATTGTTAAAAGATTTTGTATTAAGACCCCTATAGTGTCATACATTTTTAGAAAGGGCTTGAAAAATGCTGCAAAATGACACCTCTCCCATCTTTCTAGCTTGATTCTGAGGGGAGCTATATCACTTTAAAGTTTCTATAACGGGTCGATTTTGAGTGTTTTTTTAAAACTTTAACGAGGCGTAACTGTGAAACTAATCGACATATCAAGTTGAAATTTGGTATATTTCTTAGTCTCTATGGGGTGTACCAGTATACCAAATTTCATTGAAATCTGAGATGGTCAGGTAAAATGACTGTGTTGATTTGACATGGAATCACCCTAAATTTAAAATGCCAAATATTATGTTTCATTGATTTGAGTCCTTTCCCTTCCTGGTAAAGTACTTCATGGTAAATATGAACCTAATTAATAAAATAAATTCAGTGTAATATTAAGGTGAAACAAAAATGTCAGTTGTGTGGCCGCAGCGGCAAATTCTGGAAGCAGAGTCTCTGTGTGTAGATCACAGATTCCATGCTTCTAGGACCAGCCGCCCCGTAGCTTACCAACTGTGTGCACAGATATTAAATCAAACATATGCAACAAAGATTTAATCGTCAGCTGTGACAGACACAGATCTGACGATGCATAACATATTTTCAATTTTGGGGTTATGTTTGATTGTTTTTGTTATGGTTAAGGGAAAAATGATTCATTGAATTAAAAAATAATTCATAAATATAGTAAGTTATATAAATTGAAGGTATAATAGCATAAGTAATTGTTACATAGAAAAAGGTTATTTTTTTTATAGATACAACTTAGAAAAAACTTATCAAAATTTCATTTTATTTTATTTTTTTTTATTATTAATAAATTTTGTTTTGTAAACGGCTTGCAAGGAGCAGCACGTTACAAAAATGGCATCCGAACAGGGACCTTTTTAACAGTGAGCCGCCAGCACGTTACAAGATTGTTGATAGATGGCGCCTTCATTAGAAACTATTTGAAGTATTATAAAAGTTTTTTTAATAAATTTTTATAACAAAAACATGAATTTTAAGCTGTTTGTCTAGATATTTTTTGGCAATAGCGGGGAACATTTAAGCTTTAAAATGACGACTTATGGCTCCAAATCAGTCTATAACGACGTCGGGCACTCGCACCTCGATGGTTTACTCACGGCCTATTGAGTTTTTGGTTACCCGAGATCCTAATTAGCTCGGATAATCGGGGTTCTACTGTAGTAACAAGTGAAGGGCTGGAGATATGTTGAAGTGTTTTATTCTAAATTCTCTAAACAACTTTGGTTTTAATTAGGATATAAAGCAATGTTTGTTTGTTTCAAATATTATAACGCTCAATAAAATATCAAACAATTTCCAAAATGCTTAAACAAGGTCATGTGCACAAGCTCATGTGCAAGCACAAAAAGTTATTTAAAAATACCGCGTATACATTTCAAGCGGGCCAGGTACTTAAAAATTAATATGAACATAATAAAACAATAACTTACTTTCAAAAGGCGTAATTTGACGGCTACTTTAGATTTTTTATAACCAGTCCTTTCCAACTCCCAACCGTCTTCGCTTGAATAGGAATGACAGAATTTAATTAGAGCACGTTCCCATTTTTCTGTCGTCACAGATTTACGAGCCTTTCTTAATAATTTCACGTGGAGGTCTACCAAAGCCTGAGGAACTAAAAATTAAATCATAATTAACTTAGGATCAATGAATTAATGTTTTAGATTTTTTTTACAGTTGCAATCTTTAAATAAATAGAATCTGTGGTATGTTTAAAATAATGGAAACTTTCCAATAATAATTCTAGACCAATTTGTTGATTACATTTCGATTGTTGGGACCATTTCAAATATTCCAATGCAATCGGAAGGTTCAGTAGAATGGTGATTCTCCCTTTCGATCGCAAGTTTTGTTACAAACTATGAAAATCATTTGGAATAACGACAATTCACAGTTGTATTCTCACTGAATGTGAGAGGTTACAATTTAAACTAATATTTCAGGACTCTTTATGAATTAACTCAGTGGTTTACAGTAAATGGTCTGAAATTAAGAGGTAAACTAGTGAAAAGATGGAACACTTTTTCCAAACTTCGGACAAAACACACGAATTGAAAGAAAATTAAAGTTAAAATTACCCCAAAAACATATAAAACGTGTTTTAAAACCCACACTGCATTTTCAAAATGTTGATCCAAAAACGTGACCCCCAACGCGCTACGACTTTTTAACTGTCAAAATCGGTTTTCCCATTCCCAAAAACATAAAAAACGTTGTTACCCCACAAAGAATTTTCAAAATGTTGACCCAATATTTCCAAAAGTTTGACAGAAAAACGTGACCGCAACGCACAACGGCTTTGAACTCTCAAAATCTGTTTTTTCGTACCCAAAAACATATAAAAGGATACCCCACACTGTATTTTCACAATTTTGACACCATATTTTCAAAATTTTGACCCAAAAATGAGACCCCGACTCATTGCTAGAAACCTCAAAAGCTTTTCAACTCTCCGCAACAAAATTACAAAGATTTTGGTACGACCAGAAGTTTTCTACGATGTCTGTGAGTGCTTATATCGTGTTTGCAGGGAAACAGGCACACACAAAATTATCGCATGATTTCAATACTTCGGCATTCTAATGCGAGCCTAAGTAAAAACACAAATAGTCCACTTTAAACCAATAGCTCCGCATATACGGAATCACAATTGAATATAAATTTTGGAAATGAATCTAGATAGAATTGTCACAATCGGTTAAATTTATTTCTAGGAGTTCAAATTGATTCAAATTTAAAGTGAAGCAGTTATTTCCAAATTCTAGATAAAAAGTTACATTCAACATGTTTTCAAATATTGATTGTGCGTGTCGTGATTGACAAGAAGACAAAATTAATGATATACCATGCTATGTTTGTCTAGGTTGTACAGTTTGGAATTGAAATTTGTTGTAGTCCAAGTAAAGCAGAAGAATTATTTAAAGTACAAAAAAAATATTTAAGAATTATAGACTTTTTCAGAAACAGATCATTTTGTAAGGGGATATTCAAAGAGTTGTCAGGGTGGCTAGTGATATGACCTTTTGAAATTCCCTGACATTTCCCTGGCTAAATAACTTTTTCCCCGACCAATCTTAGAAAAAGTACAAACAAAACCATGCTAATTTTATTTTAATAAATCAATAAAATTATATTGGTGAGTAAATTAATTTTTAGGGAATTAATTAAATATTTAATTAAATACAGTAATATTATTAACAACAGTTAAATATTTAATACTATCTATGTTACTGCACCAACCACCAGCAGTTGCAAATTACACATTTATGACTATAAATATTAAATTAAACAATGAATTACTCAAATTATATATTAGGGCCTACCGTATAACAAAAGAAATAACTAATTGGTTTTTGTAATCCGACTACCGGTATAGATTTGCATTGAATATTTAATGAATTGATATGAAGATACCCAAATTCGAAAACATTTAATAATAAAACTAACATTTTTAGAAACAGCACGTTAGGGAAAAATTTCAAGGTCATATCACGGCAAATGCATTGGAACAAGCTGCCACAATCACTCCCGTAACTTGCCGATAATTGTTTTTACATATCAGAGTACGTAGTTTTCTTATTGATTAATTTAGAAGTTCATCTTATCTTTAATGTTTATTTTCTCAATTAAAAATTGTATTAATCTATGATTTTAAATAGTTATTTTTAACTATTTTCCTTAGAAATGTTATTTTTCCCTGACCTTAACCAAAATTCCCTGACTTTTCCCTGATTTTTCCAGAAAAGTAAAATTCCCTGACTTTTCCAGGTTTTCCCTGTCGCTAGCCCACCCTGGTTGCGCATTTTAAACGTACCCTTATTAAATATACTAAGGTGTTTGATATTTGCTAGACAAAACTATGATATGCTATGGAATGCCTGCATGTTCATCATTATAACATGAGGAGGCAGAAAAAGTAATTTTCAGCTACCCTTTTATTTGAATCAATACCTACCACATTATTATAGAAAAAAATTTACAATAAGATGAATATTAAACTTAAAAATAATACCGGTACTTTATAAAAAAAGAGCAACTAATTAATAAATAAGGCCTATTATTAGCGTTCAGGATTATTTTGTAATGAAGATGTTTATGTTGTGTTGTAGAATTTGGCTTTTTTAAACTTGACATTGTCACCTGTTGTCCAGCTCTTGTTGGCTTTGTAAAATATATTTGTGACAATAAAGGAATTTGAGAACTTTTATTTTTGCTTGCTATTTACAAATAATAAAGAAAACTTACTGTTACTAAGAACACTTACTAAACATTGTTACGAAAATATTTATTTATTTGAAATATAAAAGAAAACAGTTGTACTTAACAATATTATCACAAAATAAGAACTCAAAATTATGAAATGTATTTTTATATATATATTTCAATTTAAAGAATAATTGTATATAATTAATAGCCTACAATATAGATTACTCCAAAATAGATTAACATAATATTTGAAAATGTTTATTAATTTTAAATAATCGCA
>JAGFPH010001919.1:132372-156275 GCA_018207615.1 Philaenus spumarius
CTTTTTGTTTATACATTTAATACGAAATATCTTGTCAATTTTAATGTCATCTGATACAACTAACAATGGACTTAACAATGTCACTGAGCAATCTGCAAACAAATGTTAAATACAAGCTCCCTCAAGTGTAAATAAGTCATAAATACTTATAAAACCCTTGACTAATTAAGATGTTTTATTAGATGGGAGGTCAGATAGTGCAGTACGTCTTGGTCCGGAGTGACCTTTTAAAGACTTTAAAGTGGCCTGTAGGTGCTGTTATTGCTCAGGCTTGTCACGCATGCACTGCTGTCATTCACTTGTTCTACGATGATATCAGTACACAAACCTACTTGAAGGACTTGGATAGTATGCACAAAATTGTTCTGGAGGTATGGTATAAATAAAAAAATATAACCCAACTAGTTTGATATTAATAACATAAAGAAGTACTTTGATATTAAAATCAACACCAAGAGGAAGCAAAAATTAAGAGCTATTATAATTTGTTGAATAGAAATTGCAGTGTACTTTTGAAATATATAATCTTAATAACAAAATTAAGCCACAAAGACAATTTTATAAGATAAAATACAATTTAATATTCTTTTACTGCAGAAGTAATTCCAGGAAGACAATCATTTTGCTCTATGTATCAGTTTGTTTGCTGAATATGAAGAACTTACTTGAAATTTCAATTAGGCCTATAGTCAATCATAACAGAATATCAAACTAAACATGATGTGATCATTTATTATTTGTGGGTAAATATCGTGTCACAATTGATCATTTTGAAATGTTTAATTAACAGTCGAGCGCCGGTTATCCAAAACAATTGGTGCAGTGGGGTATTCGGATAATCGAACATTTCTGGAATAAAGTCTAGGTCTTTGTTGAGCATAGTGGGACCCAAATAAAACATGTTATTTTACTAGAAATAATACTTTGATTTAAGTTTATGTATAAATAAATACTGTACATATAAAGTACGGATTGCACTTACAGTACATAAACTTTTTTTTGTGTACTGACTTAGATGCGATAAAAAAAGTACAAAATTAACCTGAAAGAAAAAATCTAACATGTTTGCTTAAGTTTTGTGACTCGTTTTTTGCCGCCAAGTCTCGTAGGCGTTTCAAAGACAGCAGCTGCACAGCGTCACATTCGTCTTGCTGTTCCAAACGTTTAATAGCAGTCTCGAAGCATTGGAGGGCTTCTTCAATATCAGCTTCCGTCTTCACTATCCAGCACACAAGCAAACTTTGTGATAGAAATGAAATGAAAATAGTAATTTTATTAATACATACTAATTATACTACACAATATTCAAACTAACAAACACTTTTGTCATGGTCTAAAAATGATTCACTGTTCTTTTTAATGCCAGTTATCGTTGAATTCCCAACACCAAACTCCCGAGCTAAACTTGATCCACTGGTACCTATTTTTCATTTTCCTACAATTTTAAGTTTGTCAGAAAGCCTAAGCACAACAACGTGTTGCCGACATTGCTAGAAGTCATGCAGCACAACAAACAACAGCACGGACAGTTAAAACAACACTGATGTCGAGCGGGCTGTAGAGATTGACAAAAGTTGAGTTATTTCGTTATGTTTTGTATGAATATTCGGGCGCCGATTGATTTGTAGAAAACTAATAAACTGCAAAGATAATTACGTATGTAAATATACGTTTTAGAAAGAAATTTTAAGTACAAAAATTAAAGTTTAAAACATTAGCTTTCCAATGGTGTTTGTCTTTTTGTAAGATTTTTAGTGTGTCAAATATTCAATACAATCACTCGTTACAAAGTGTGTTGGAGTGACGGTACATTATGTACCGTCTGCCGGTTCTAGGGTTAATATGATATAAATAAACATTGAAAATTAATTATGTTAAAATAGAGTGTAGGTTGACTTAATAGCGTATAATTTTCATAAAAACACCAAAATGTGAAACATAAAAAAGTCCAAATTACTTGACATTTTGAAAGTTAAAACCACTCTGCTACTGGACCAAAGATTCATTTCTACTTACAATAATTAATACTGTTCATAGCTAAGCATCAATTTACTTGTCATGTTACAGGTACCCGATGAAACCGGGTTGACTGCATTAGCTGATGTTTTGAAAGAGGGAAATATCAAACACAAGCTTTGGATTGAACAGCCTGAAAACTATCCCACGTGTTTAGTCGTTAAACCATATCCGAAAGAAGAAGTTCAGAAATACTTTACCAAATATAAACTAATGAAAGGTTAAGGAAATATACTGTATATACATTTTAACGATAAAATTAATGGTATTTATTTTTACATTAAAGACTAATTCGAGTGTTTTGTTCCTTCTCCCTTTCTTACATATAAAATAAACGGTACCAGAAACTGGCACATACTTTCTCACAAACATATTTAAATTATTAAAACAGATTCGCTGCTAAGGACGCACATGTGAGCTTGACACTGAACACTAAGAGAAGCGCCCGACGCACAGTGCATTGCACGCCAACCCCATATTAGGAGTATTTTCAATACAAAATGCATTGCGTGCTTCGCACTCTAACCCGCACATTGGGAATATTTTCAATACACAATGCATTGCGTGCTTCGCACGCCAACTACCGTATGTAACCCCAACTGTGACTTCATAATTGTATTGAAGTATCAGAGTAAGTAATAAAAATTATTATTACTAGCTAAAGAGGAAACTATTCGATCGATTTTAAACAAATTTGAACCAAACATGTCAATTAGGTCTATATAGACGCACAAAAAAAGGTTTTGACAAATTTTGAAAAACAACACCCTTTCGGCCAAAAACCAGATATTATTATTATTATTAGCAAAACAAGAATTTTTTGAAAGATGCGTTTTTTTTTATAAAAAAATAACTGATTTTTTTGGGGTGTTTTGTCCAAAAAGAGGGTTGTTTTTCAAAAATTTTCAAAACCTTTTTTCGTGCACCTATACAGGCTTAATTGACATGTTTAGTGCAAATTTGTTCGAAATCGATTGAATAGTTTTCTCTCTAGCTTTGTATACATACAGACAGACATTTAGTAAAAACCACTTTTTTGGACTCAGGGGGTCCCAAAACGGATATTTCCACAAACACCTCAACATCGATTTTGTTTGCAATCACTATACTTTCTCTATACTATAGTATAGTGAGAAAGTAAAAAAAAACGAATGTTCTATTAAATTTGTGTACATAATTATTATGAAACATACTAGTAAGATCCCGTGAAAGATTAATTTGCTACACACGAGAAAAAAATAACTTCAAAATATTAAGTTTAATGTGTTATAGAAGTAATGTAGGCTATATGACCTCTTTTAAGGTTAGAAGTCATTGAGAATGTAAATTTTGTATAATTGCTTTTGTTTACTTTGTTCTTCAGATGAAACTACTTGGACATATAAACGACAAACTATATCCGAGTAGCCTAAATGCCATTTGGAGGGATTTTCAACATGGTAAATGTACAGAGTCTACAGTTAAACATTTTACTCAAAGACCTGAAATAAATTTTGGAAAACATGACAAAAGATCGTACAATTTAATCATATGCTTAATTAAATCAACGATATAACTCCAAATATTCTAAACACATTCATTTAGGCAAAACTATTTTACTGTCCACTTGAAAATTCATTTAGTTTTTAACAATAAATAACTGATGAGCTTGACTTGTGAGAAAGTAACTTAGATAAAATAAAACCTGGACACAAAATCTCACAATAAATACGTTTACTAACCTCAAATGCGTTTCAACGACAATGTCGCCATCCTCAGTGATGCACGGGCTACAGTAACCAAACTATAACTTATAGTTATAACTTATAGTTATAGTTTGGTTACTGTAGCCCGTGCATCACTGAGGATGGCGAAATTGTCGTTGAAACGCGTTTGAGGTTAGTAAACATATTTATTGTGAGATTTTGTGTTCAGGTTTTATTTTATCTAGTTTTCAACAGGTAACCTATATTTGTAAAACCTAACTTTTATGATGTTATTAAGATAACAGTAATTCAGACCAACAGCTCAAGATTGGTTGAAAATATAATTTTATGTTTGTAGGCCTAAGTTGTTTTAACATCTGCCAAGAATGACGTAAACAAAATGATTGCAAAAATACATACATTTTCAATGATTTCTAACCTCTAAGCCGATCATATAGCTTACATTAGATTTATAACTCATTATAAAAACAACCAACATCCGGACATTATAAGAAGTTTGTTTTGATTGACATTGTAAACATAACCTAAATCTAGGCTAGGTTTTGTTAAAGTATTACATATGATTAGTGAAATCAGCTGTTATATGTCTGAAGTGGGGTTTATTGTTGACTCCTGCTCAATAACGTAACATTTGTCTTAAATATTATAGTTATTTTACACAACCATGCGCTATATATTTTATTGTTTTACATCCATAGTTCAATTTCCAATGTACTTGTACAGTGATCAAACCTACAAAACTCTAAATTTAATAATTTTTATAAAAATAATATTGGTTAACCATGTGTAGCAATGCAAATACGATCTTGGTGGAATGGTACGGTAGGCTATGTGATATCACAATCACGTGGTCCGACAGGCAATTTTGTCGAGAACTGGATCAGTATGTTACAGGTGGTTCATTAAAAGATGAAAATTGTATATATAGCATATGTTATGGAGGATTGTTTACGAACAATAAGCATTTTTTGAGGTTATGAATTTAAATTATTTTATTTTAGGCTTCAATTTAAAAATAATTACATTTTACAAATAATAATTAACAGTAGATAACTAGAAACATATTTTATATAATTAATAGTGGACATGCGTTTGTACGCTTTTATAGGAATTGATGTTCAATAATATTGAATTAGTACCAGTATGAAAGAAAACCAAAGTAATTTCATAGTAGACAAACACTTGTTCCTCCGTTCTTAATGGGTCTGCACTAGTTTTGGATTACATTTTCAAGAAGTTATTAAAGCATGTACTGATTAGACAATGACAACTTGTCACTACATTACAGCAACAAACGTAGCTAACTATTACTATAGTTAAGTTACAATTGATAAAGTAGACTATATAGTATTTTAATAGAAGTAGGCCTACGCAATTATGTTTATGATGTTATTTGCTTAAAACACAAAGTTAAATATCAATTACAGTATTTAAAATGTTAAACAAATACAGAAAAATAGGCCAACAAATTTTTTATAAACTAAACTCTTGGATAATTCAGGCGTGAATAAACAATTTTCATCGAATAAATTATTTATATTTTTAACCTACTTATATTTTGAGTGTGGAGGTGAAACAAAATAAAGGAATCTAAATGAAAAAATAGGACAATCTTAATACACTGCAAAAATAAAATATTTAATTTTCTTTTAATAATTTATTAAGATGCATTTCATTAAAATGTACGTTTAAAAGATAGTCATTTGACCAGTTTCTTATTTAATTTACTTAAAATAACATAACAATATTGTTCATAGATAGTATCATCCAAAGAAGTTTCGTCTTTAGTATAATTCAAAGAAGAAAAAAATGCCAATGCTTCTGCGTTATGATTTAACACTGTTAAAATAACTTTTTTCATTTGATTCGAAAATGCCATTAATTCTAAGATCTGCATCATGAACTTGCCCAGGCCATGTCTGCGTACACTGGCCTCTAACTGCAATTCATAACAATACAGAACTTCATCCCCGTAGTCGACATCGAATCTAAAATGTGAAAAAGCAACAGGCGTTCCGTCTTCTTTCCTTGCAATTAAATACCACGCTTGATCCTCTGTCATCTCTTCTTTCTTCTTTTTATCGTCCCAACCCCAGTCGCATGTGTTGTACATTATTTCCATATTGTCTTTTTCAAGATTAAAAATCCACTCGACAGTTTTAGAATCTAAATTACCTACACGTTTACACTCAAACGTTACACAAAATTCACCTTTCTTGTATTGACGAAAAGCCCCAAAAGGTTCCAGAGGATCTTCTTTTTTGTTCACTTTATCGACAACAGCTTGAGCTGCCATCAAAAGTGCTCTCTCCTCCCTCCGTGCTTGTATCTTCTCCTTGTTTTTGGTTTTTCGACCCATTTCCTGGAAAAAATTCAGTGGTAAAAATAAATTAAAACATACACAAAGTTCATGAAATAACTTCAGAACGTTTACTAATTGTAAATGACTCCAAAACTTAAGGTCCTCATTTCAAATCTAGGCGAAAACCATAAATGTTAGTATAGAAGACATTTTTTTAAAGTTAAGTTTCAGCCATGATGAGAAAATGAAAATAGTTTTCTCTCCTTAATTGTACCAAATCAAACTGCAGAACCTATGGTTGTGGACTACAAATACCAATAACAACATAATAATGAGGTAAATGTTTAGCATTGAACCACTTCTTGTTGACATGGTATCAGCTGACTACTTTTTTTTTAGGAAAGTAGAAAGTAATTAGTGCTACCAACCTCTGAATTTGTTGATTTACAGTTATCAATCAACTAAAGCGTATGCTTTATTTTAGCCTTACGAACTAATAATACCGGAACTAATGAACTTTCATAAACTTTTTAGGACACAAGAAGAATTTAAGTTCGGCCTATATTATATAGGCTACCTAAATATTTTAATGAAGATGAATTCCATAACATTATATTGGTTTACAAAGTAACACTTATAGCAATAGTTTCATAGGCCTACGTTTTGGGTGAAAAAAGAAGCTGCTACTCTTAAAAAATGGAAATCAGGCATTTATCCAATGCCGCTCGATTCTCTTGCAGTTCCCAATGTTTTTTTGTTTTTAACAGCCAGTGTCGTTAAGATTGTTTTACGTGTTTAGGCTTTGAAAAGTTTTAAGAAGTATCACAGGGACGGTTTTATATGCTTAAATTGGCAACCCAGTCGTAATAGGACAAGTAATGGTAGCCGATACTAAATATTTGAAAATAACACTTATGTTTACCATTTGTATAAATATATATATATAAGGGTGACTTTCTGACAATCAATTTTCACATCATTAGGCCTACCAACAAATGGTCATGCTAAATTTAGGATTTTAATTAGTCATCATTACATTAAAATTAAATGATCATGAAGAACCACGCATTTGAAAGGTAAGTTCCTTTCACAACATAATAATTGAAATACCGGTAGCCAAGCTGTTTTCTTGATATTGATGCTGAGGACAACATTCAAATAGACATTAGGCCTAATAAGTAGTAAGGTCAATCAATGAAAATCACAATGTTAGTGTTAAAATTAAGATATGTTTTCACTTAAAACTATATTTTATTTACTGAAAGTTGATTTTTATAGCCCAAAATGTCATATTATACTAGAACCAAAAAGTTAAACCTGTATAATTGCCTATTATTTTATTGTCCTGTCTAGGACATAAATATAACCTATGAAACTTAGAATAACATTTATTCCACTTATAACATTAGCATACCTGAATAAGTGCGATTTCGTTTTAAACTATTACTAGAAATCAAGCAATAAGTCAGCAATTAAGATTCAACAAAATAACAAGATTCTTGTTATGATAATATGCCAAATAACATAATAACAACATTCACTCACTCCACTGTCCTCTTCCCGCCTATTTTTGTTGTGGTTGTCACACAGATTGTGATCATTGTCATCATAGATTGACTTCAAAAGAGAAAATCAGAATCATAGATTAAACTCTACCAATGATTGAGGTGGCAGCTGAAAGAATAGCATACATAGTCCATAACAGCATAGTATATTATGAGAAATAAGTACTAAATTTAAATAAACGGTATCAGGAAACTGACACATACTTTCTCCCTCATTATAGAAACTTAATAAAAAAATACTATTACCAATTTATTGTGATTTTTTTATTTTTAACAGTCATTTTCCCATAAAAATCCATAAAATAATGGAAAAATCAACTTTTCTCAAAAACGGCTCGAACGATTTTGATTAAAATTTTACAGTTTATAGTACTTTAGATCCCTAATAAACTATAAAATTTTAATCAAAATCGTTAGAGCCGTTTTTGAGAAAAGTTTATTTTTCCGTTATTTTATGGGTTTTTATGGGAAAATTACCCTTAAAAATAAAAAATTCACAAAAATGAAAAAAACGCCTGGAGATACCGTGGATTAGTACCTCCATACCAAATTTCATCAAAATCGGACGACTGGTTTAGGCTCTAGGTCTGATAACATCCACACAGACATCACTCCGAAAACCACTTTTTTAGGTTCAGGGGGACCCAAAACGGATATTTCCACCAAAAACTCAAACTCGAAAATTTTGACGAATACAATACTTTCTCCATATACTATGGTATAGGGGGAGAAAGTAAAAAGATATTGCAGTGCTTAAACTTATATATAAAATTACTTGTTTTGTTGACAGCACTTTTAATTTTCAGCCAAATTCATAAGTCTGGATTTTTCAAAAAATCTTTTTAAAATTGAAGAACGTATTTGATTAACATTATAGAATTCTACGGACACTGGCTCTACATATTTTTTAATCAATAACTTAGAGGCATACAATAAATAGAACACTGTACAGATACTGTAACTAATTTACAACTATTTGCTGGTAGAACTTTTGTTTGTTAGCATCTGAAGTCAAAAACAGCTCACTTGTTGGGGGCCTCTTGTTTTACCTCCAGCCAGTTTGGATATAAGTTAAAAGCGGCAAAGAGTGTTTTGAACATTTTGGGTTTAATAAACTTTTGAAACTAACAACCCACTACCTTAACCACCTATCTGGACGGATTCATGCTGTTTGCTGTTCTTGGACATCCAAGTTAAAACAGGGAACCATAAGGAGATTACTGACTCCTGCAAGCGAAGTTACACGACTTCGAATGGGATAAATCACAGCAAAGGGGACTATCTCTCAAAACAACATGGATACTTTGAACATTGTTTTAAAAATATTGCAAATAATTATTGCGTACAGATTTTTATGGAATTGAATACGTTTTACCATTTAAAATTTATTTTAGGGAAACCTCATGAAAACTATAAGGAAAATAGTATCATTAGTTTTGTACTATCATGAAGCTTTGAGAAAACTATCCCATTCCATAATATTATTGATATGAAAGCAATTAATTGTAATATTATGTACCGGTATGTATGAACAAATTTATTTGCACACTATAACTTAAAATTGCATGAATTAGAGTGAACAATCATACACTAGGTTAAAAACACTTTTCAAAATTGATACAAAATAATTCACAAGATTTTTGTAACCAACTGTTTGCTGTTATTTAAATGGAACAAAGTAACGATCCTTTACCTGCATCAGAACTTCTGCCAGTAAATAATATTACCCAATAGTTTACCTATCACCTGGTTTGCAGTTATTCCTCACACTCATTGTAGTGTCTTCCAGTAAGCCTCTTAAAAAGGTAGGGTACTATATCTGACTGAATACGCTATAACATTATTAAGCTCTAGTTTAGATAACAATGGAATTTGAATGATCACAATCCCTCCGTGAGAACGCTTAATTTACTTGAAATAATTCGACCATGCAGCTGAACTTCTGACGTGGGTCGAGCAAATTTTCAAATTTAAGTTTATAGGCCTATGTTTTAGGGTTTCAACCAACAATTTGGGATATAGGTCTATTCACGACGGTGCTGAATAGCTGCAAAATAGTTCGGACGTCATTCCGAATATTGGGAGTGTCTTCAACACACAAAACATTGCGTGCTTCGTACGCTCACCCCCGTATTGGGAGTATCTTCAATACACCATGCATTGCGTGCCTCGCACGCCAACCCCACGGTAGAATCCACCACATGGCTTTGAACGGGATACTTCTATGGTATTTTACGTTTTGATCGATTTTGGGGGAACCAAGCGAGCTATAAGGTTGCGTAAAAAAACAAAATGTGCAGAATAACATCCTACATTTATATTTCTAGGAAAAACTCAAAAAAAAATTCATTCTTGTAGAAAAAATACTTACTTCCGGTCAAAACACTTGCTTCCGATTGTTGGATTTTTTTGGCTAACGAACTTGTCCGAGCGTCGTAGGCAACCAACATGTGTACCAAATTTGAACCAAACCCGACTTAAAATGCAACTGCTAGAGTGCGAACGCATATATATATATATATACATATATGATTTTTAATGACAACCCCAAAACGTGTTCTGCGGACAATGATCGGTGCTCATTTGCTAATCCCGACCTTGGGTCTTACCATAAGGGCCACTGTAATAGCTAATTTTTCCTATGGAAATTCGCTAATAATATATAATTTATTTAGTATGCACAAAAATAAACAATACTGTAATTTAAACAACTGTAGTTGGTTTTTAGAACAGTTGATTACCACAGTTGAGAAGTTTTTATCATAGAGCATTATTTTCGTTCAATCGGAACAGGTTTTTCGGTGGTCCTAGTTTGATGCGAACAGCTGTAGAGTTACAAGAACGATTTCACAAACAGTCGCCAAGTAATGCTAAGTGCTGTTGGCAAGTTCCGCCGTGGGAATAGTGCTTTGACACAGCGTTAAGGGTGTGTAGGCCGTCCAAAAACCCTCTTAATGGTCGCTATGCATTAAAACCACAGCAGTCTTCTCCGGACTTTTTTGTAAAGAATTCGTCAGTAACACGTCTTTGAGAAAAATGTTTAAAAACCTTCCCATATAGAATACAAACTGGTCACCTTTAAATGCAAGAGACAAAACTGACCCGAGAGGTTTATTAAAAAACATTAAATCCATAAAAAAAATTAAAGAATGACATGTTAATGTTAATTTTGTACAATTATAAAAAATAATAAATGTTATTATTGATTTTGTGACAGTGGCCACCGCCTTACAAATTTTTTTTTAACCAGCCCTCTAAAGGATTAATAGTGACTTGGTACCACAAATTCAATGTTGTACCTACTTTTGGGAGAAAAAACTGTATGAAAACAGGATCAGTGGTTCTTACGGGAATAACCATACATACAGACTACCAAATATAGACTACACTCTCTGAAATATTTAGAAAAATAGGATAAGGTATATGGGCGCCCATACCTAGCTCCTAGTGAAAGGAAAATATGTATATTATTAATTATAGTCAGGTATTTTTCTTTAAAGAGATTAGCACTAAAATATGTTTTAAATGTTATGCGCCGTTTGATTTTACATATGCAGTACTTATTTAATTTTTTACAAGAGTTCAAGCATGAGCTGCTGGGACATTACTTGGTGCTGCCTCTAGGAGTATTACAGGTCTTTGTGTATTCACTGACGGTGTAAAGGTACAGATTCAATGCTATGTGGGTTAATATTTCACCAGATCAGCCAAATTTTAAAAGTTTTTTTGGGGTGCTTAAAAATATCCCTGGACTCCTTTTGCCGAAGGAGGGGAGGGTAATCCTTAGCACGTTCACTGCTACACAAATTTCGTATTTCCTATGCTAGGAGCTGACCTTTTATTTTTCATATTTATAGTCTAAATGAGTAAAAATTACTT
The DNA here is from genome assembly GCA_018207615.1 of Philaenus spumarius. NCBI lineage: Eukaryota > Metazoa > Arthropoda > Insecta > Hemiptera > Aphrophoridae > Philaenus > Philaenus spumarius. The sequence continues at coordinate 143,841 of JAGFPH010001919.1, forward strand.
TGTTTTTTAACCGTTCTACGTAATAATCACTAATATTTTTAAGCGGACGCACATAGGCTTAAAATTGGTGTGCGAAGCACGCAATGCACAGTGTATTGAAAATACCCCCAATACGGGTTGGCGTGCGAAGCACACAATGCACTGTGCGTCGGCTGCTTCTCATAGTGTTCACTGTCAAGCTGACATGTGCGTCGTTAGCAGTGAACATGTTAAGCCCTATACCCCGGTCTAGCCCTCCCCCTAGAAAATATCACATGAGCGCCCATGATAAGGTAATTGTTAGAAAACATAAAATTTCACTTACCACTGCGTCAACAATACAGTCAAATTGTGAAGGACTTCAAGGTAGAGAAAAACTCAAAACACACATTAGTCCAAATATTTGTCCATTTAATTTGTTATTTTGATGCTGTGTTTAAAACTGTACATATTCTAGTTTTGCATACTGTTAGTACTTGTGTATAGGGTTAGTTACACTTAATCAACACACCTATTCAGAAAATATCTCCACAAAACCGATACAAACTACGTTATGTTTACAAATTTATTGTACTGTATAAAAATAATGAACAATATTAATAATACGTTTAGTGCAAAATATAATTTTTTTTACACCTTTTTTGTAACGAGTAAAAACCTTTTACAACCAAATAACAAAATACAATAAAAAGTTAACTTTAATACTCTTTGGCTAATCTACAACTAAATTATACAACCGTGCTTAATTATAATGCGTGAAATTAACATAGCAACATTAGATTTTAACTGAGTATTATGTAACAATTTGTGGAATGCTTGGGCCTGAAATAAAAGTTTTACAAATTGTTGATAAACATGAATACTGAAATGGAATGTTTAATTTATCAGGCACATCAAACGGAAATAGTCAATAAACTAATTTGTCTAGTATCCGGGTCAATAAGTCAAATCAACTACGCCAACATGATCTATTTTCTTCTTTAAAATTTGGCGTTTCGGAACTTCAGGCCCATCGTTAGTCATACGGTGCGCAAGTTAGGCCACATTAAATACAAATTACTGTACGATTTATACGTGTCAACAATCTCTAATGAGTGGTGAAATCCTGAAGATGGAATAAAAGTTCCGAAACCTATAAAAAAATTCAAAAAAACTAAATATGTTACACGTAACTGATAATGATTTAAATATAGGCCTACTGGATGGCTGAAAAAGAATTCCAAGATTTGTCGCTTATTTTCAATAGGAACCAAGTCTGGATTATAGGTTTCAAGAAAAAAGATTGAAGAGTAGTTCTAGAAGACGTTCTTGGAGATAACAAAATGCTTTGGATACACAGACCGGTAATCTAGTCTTTATAAAGATTCTTGGATTGAAGATATGTAAGATAAATAACCTATTATAAAATTTACAACAGCTGAAATAATAAAAACAAAGTTATCTTTCTTTTCATTTGAATGAAGCGAAAGAGAGAAAGACCGCCGCACTTTAGGATAAAATTAAACAGATACGGAAGCTGTGAACAGGATTGCGATATAAAATTGAAACAGACACTAAGCGGAAAGACATATTGATTCCGTTGCAACGCTGAGTACAACAAAATAAAGATTTCAAAAGAAAACGTTCATTTGCAGCATTTTGCTTGGTCACTGTGTGCATGATTGTCCTGTGCAGCATCTGGAGAGGATCAATGTCAAGAACTCTGACATCTGTGCGATATGCGAAAGCTCCTGCAGCACAATGAACAAGGGTCATCTTCTGGTCTGCAGGAAACTTAACGAAATCTAGTATTGGGCCGTACTGTTAAGTCAGAGCTAAGATTGCGAGAACCAATTTTGAAGCCATTGGAAAGAAACAATATCGGCATATAACTTAATATATTCAAGGGAAAACTTGATGGAAAAACGTTCAAATATTAATTACGTCGACAGAAGTTTTTTCTGTTTAAACAGAGCATTAAGTCGAAAGTCCAGTTCAGTTTGGAGGAAAGCCTATCTTTAGAATACTGACTCTATAGTTGAATATCATTTCCTTTAAGTGAACATACAGTTCAATTTGTACAATACGATGCCTATGGGCGTAACTAGACTAACTGTGGTGAGGGTTGAAGAACCTACAGGGAATCGGAAAATTCTCAATGTTTTAACATACAGAAATGAATTTGAATGCAGACGGGAGGGTCTGGACTTTACAATTGGGCCATGAGACTTGAAAAAATGTTTATGGTTTATTTGTTTTTCATTTCTTTCAATAGGCGTTCCAAACCCCACAAAACTTCCTAATTACGCTTATGCGGTTGCGCGGATTTTAAAAAGTTGGGTGACAATTGACGACTAATTAGCGTACGAACAAAATTTGATTGGCATTACAAGGCAAAGTCTTTCCGAAAGGTTTTTTATTTAATAAATAATTATAAATTTGTTTTAAATGTATCATTGTTCCCATGGAAATTGATGAAATTTATGCCATGTATAGAAAATGATGACCTCTTTCAGAAAATATCGGTATGACAAACTGCTTACTTCTGACATCTACCTTCCAGGAAGGGTAAGAGTGTACATAAATTTAACAATATCGAAGAAAGGCCTTTTTTTTCAAAAATATCTTGGTATGACAACCTAGAGGTTGCCTGAAATACCTGTCAATCCGGATATAACCAAAAATGGTTACACCCTCCCTTAGCAGGAAATTGCTTACTACAATGATCTGCTGTAAATTATCATTGGTAAAAAGAAATGTTTGCTGTGCTTTACCTGTGAAATACAATTAATGGAATAAAAATCCAACCAATTAGAAACCATAAAGAATACCTAAACAAGATATTGTACAAATTAATATTGTATAGGAATAACTACAAAATAAAAGTAGAAATGATCTCGTATTGTACTTGTATAATGATTTTTTAATGAACCCAAATTTCTGAGAATCCACCATATTCCACATGAAAAGTCGTTCTTTATTTTTTTTTCATTCATTATCAACGTAAAAAACAACAAAAAATAGTACAAATTTTGTATAAATCACCAACGTCTCTTACATATTAATCAGTTAAAATAAATACCTAGATACTGTTTCGAAAATACAGTAAACAAAAACTAAGTCAAGATATTACATAAACAAAGAATATACAATAGTGGTACATGTCATACAGAAAGGACGGATACATTGAAGGAATTACAGTACAGTACTAAATAAACTAATATTAAATTCAGATTATGAACTTCTAGTTTAAAACAAAAGTAGTAAAATATGTTTTGTTTCACATTATGTATATTATTATATTTACATAACCTAATATCTACCAAGACAAAAAAAACAGTCAAACATTTCTTACAACATATTATTAACATTTAAAACAATAAACAATAAAGGGTAAAAAAAAAAAAAATACTTATAGTATATTATTTATTTATTGTCAACTGACTATAGTCTCTAGTTCTACTTTATCTTATTTTTCTGGCTACATGTTTCACTGCCACGGGCACCATCATCAGGCCAGATGTCCACTCAAACACTCATATCACTCAACACATAATTCAACATATATTTTTGTACCTGGGTTGTACACGTTAAACAAACAAAAAATGTATTAATAATTATAATAATTTAACCTTAGTTTGCCACTAAGGTACCTCATCTTAGTGCGTCACTTTCTACAAGACTGTTTTGGAAACAGGGTGGCTAGTGAAATGACCTATTGAAATTCCCTGACTAAATTACTTTTCCCCTACCTATCTTAGAAAAAGCACATACAAAACCACGCTAATTTTATTTTAGTAAATCGGTCAAATTATATTGGCGAGGAAATCAGTTATTGGGGAATTAATTAAATATATTAAAAATATATACTATAAGTTGTTGTATCCACCAACAGCAGTTGCAAATTACACATTTACGACTGTAAATATTATTAATATTATTATTAATTAATATTATTAAACGGGTCCTTTCTGTTATATCCCCGCATTTACAAACTATTTTCTATAGAATTGAGGATTAATCGGGATAGAACTAAAAATGTGAAATTAATATTTACTCACCATTTAAACGTAGGCCTATAATTGTTACGAAAGAAATAATAAAAATAAATTTAACCATGCGCAACTTTACTAGTCGACTCTAGGCTAACCTATGGCAACATAAATGCAAAAATAATAATAAAAAAATACCTAAAAGGTTCTAACCTAACCTATTTAGTCACAGTGTGTTTAAATGTATTCAAAATTTAACAGTAAAATGTAAAACAACGTCGTTGTCTGTAAAAATATTAGGCTTAGAGTTGAATAGTAAAGTTATGCGTTTGCGATAACCCTTATCTAATATCAGCAAAAACTGGTAACTTCCTTCCTTATATGTTAGGCCTATGTAGTAGTTATAAATAGTTATTTGGACATTCACGATTAATCCTCATTCTGTAGAAAATAGTTTGAGAATAGAAAATAGTTTGTAAATGCTGGGATATAAAAATGAATTGCACAAATTATATTATAACAAAAAAAATAACTAATTGGTTTTTGTAATCCAACTACTGGTTACGGATTTGCATTGAACATTTAATTTGATACGGAGGTACCCAAATTTGAAAACATTTAATAATAAATCTAACATTTTTAGAAACAACACTCTAGAGAAAGGTTTCAAGGTCACAACACTGCAAGCACATTGGAACAAACTGCCACAATCATTCCCGTAACTTGCCGATAATTATTTTTCCTCTGATACGTAGTTTTCTTATTGTTTAATTTAGAAGTTAATCTTTAATGTTTATTTTGTTAATTAAAAATAATTATATTAATCTCTGATTTTAAATAATAATTATTTAACTATGTTTCTACAAATCTTACAGAAAAGTGAAATTCCCCGACTTTTCCAGAAAAGTGAAATTCCCCGACTTTTCCAGAAAAGTGAAATTCCCTGACTTTTACAGAAAAGTGAAATTACCCGACTTTTCCAGAAAATTGAAATTCGCTGACTTTTACAGAAAAGTGAAATTTCCTGACCTTTACAGAAAAGTGAAATTCCCTGACTTTTCCAGGTTTTCCCTATCGCTGGCCACCCTGGGAAAGGTAAAGATGCAGTTCTGTTCAAATCTTATCAGATTGTACTCTGTGCCTTATTACTGGATTTTCTTATTTCTCTTTGTAAAGCAAAACGAAAGACTACGGTTGACAATAAATAAATAATAAATCATAAAATATGTGTAGTTCTAAGGCTATCAACAATGAATATAATAATATTGTTTGTGAAAATAGATTCATTTCTCCAGTAAAACTTTATAATCAGCCGCAAATTACCATATATACTTTTTCTTTTGCTTGTTTCTACAAAGTTGTTATAAACAAGAAATAAAGCTAGAACTGAATTTCATTATGTAAATAATTTCATCCTTGATTATATAACAGTTGTAATTATTTGCAAAAAGCGAAGAGTGCCGCAGCTGCGTTTCAAGTAAGGACAAACGAGAATGGTTCTGAACGCCTTTTCAGGGAACATAGTTTGGAATAAACTAAGAGGGGAAATATTAAGATTTAAAACTAATAAAGCAATAAAATAAATGAGCAGTCAAGTTTACAGAATTATATTAGGCGACCTACAAGGTGTCCATTTGAAAACTATGCACATTTACTACTGAAAATTTAAATGAAAATGTTCATTATTCAAAGGGGAAACAAATTTTGAAAAATGGTACCCTCCACTAATCCAAACTTCAAAATGTGTAAAAAATTAAAGTGTATACAAAAATTGAATTTTTGTAAAATGTCCCATCTGTTCACAACCAATTTTTCAGATCAGTTTGAGTACAATTTTCCGCCAATCCTAGCTTAACCCTTTTGTTTGAGTTTGTCGACGCGTTTCGGAGTTCCTCCATTCTCGAGACCTACTGCAGTACTCAAACTGATCATATTTATCCTAGCAGATATAATTTATATAATAATTTCAATTTTTCAGAATTTAAAAATCATAACCAAATGACAGAGTTAAAAAAATCAAATTTTACCAGTTATTTTGAACAGAAAGTGAACATTTCAACTCACAAATATTGTTGTGCTTTGAATGATTCATCCGAGGAATAAACACAATCCGATTAAAAAATCAGAGAACAATAACATTGTCACAGTATTTTTGTAAGACAAATTATTTTAAATTTAAAATAAAATGCACTCTTTAACAAAATTATTATATAATTTGAATACTTAGTATATATTTACTTAATCTACAATTTGATATGCAAGAGCAGAAATGATATGCATCTTCTCAAAGAAGCGAACAATAGTTTTGCGTATAATATTCAAGGTGTTATTATTACTGGTATAATACTATACAGACATACTTAAGAAGTACTACACTTAATTGAAATAAAATTTAGTAAGAACTTTCATTTTTCAGTTTTATTCATTTTAGCTACTTCTCTAAATACGTAAAAAAACAAACTTTTAATTAAGTTGCCTAACTTTCTTTCTTATCCTCAATGGCTGATTTCACACTTAACGACCTGACACCAATGGGCCATCACTCCTTCATAATAATATAATTAATAATAGTCCATCATTCACAAAACACATTAGATGGACCTTTGCGCCATCTTTTCTACTGAACTATATACAGGGTGTCCTACAGTAAAGTGCCAAACTTCGGGGAATGGTCCTATGTGTCAAAATAAGAAAAAAAAGTTCTTATAAACACAGACCCGAAAACGCTTTGTTTTCTAGATATCCGCCATTTTGTTTTGTACAAAATAATTCTTATCTAGAGAACGGTTGGACTGATTGAGTTCAAACTTGGCATGCAGTTTAACCTAACTATGATATATATCAAGAGAAATAAACGATTAAATCCAATCATGAGTTTCAAAATGGAGGCTGTTTGAAAATTTCAAAACTAAGTTACTCAAAAAAAAAAAACCGTACATTTTAACAAAAAAATGTCGACACCTTTTTTGTAGCCCTTTTGATTAACTTTCGGAAGGTGTAACTGTCAAAACAATCGGATGAAGGATAATAGTTAGGTTATGTGTAATAATTGGTTTGTTCAACCCAGCACCCTATACCAACACAGTAAACACAGCAATATTGTATGTACATTTGCTGTCATTATCTCTAACAGATCTCTGGAACAGATTTTTATTCTATTGTACGTTTATTTTAAAGTTTAAAGTTAAGGTTCTTATTTAGTGGTTCTATCTAGTAGCTTAGTTGTGTTTATCTTCAAATCTGTCTTTTTAACTTTTGACTAGATAAAAATTTCACCAAGAAGGAAAAAAAACAATTAATTGTAACGCTCGGTCTGGGGCTTCCTTGTAACAATCCAAATATATTAAATATATAGATAGGAAATCAGTTAAGTAGACCTAATTAAGAAGGAAAGAGTAAAACATATGTTAAAAAAAAAGAGAAGAAGAAATTTTCAGAACAACAAAGAAAGCCTATTGTGAAACGAGATTAATGAATTAACAAAAGCAAGCAGTCACCAAATTGGTCTGTGCTACACATTTTAGTAAATGAACATTTTCGAATTGAATAAAACTACTGAAAACATCCAATATAACTGAGAGAAGAACCTTAAGTCCAGATTATATCAAATATAGCTGAAAATCCAAGTAAATGTTAAGAAAGAAATAATAATATTTGGTGAGACCTTTCCGATTATAAATAGGTTAAGTTGTGATTCTTGTATATATTAGTGGTGAAACCACAGACTATTTATAAACTATAATCTATTGAACATTATTTCAAACACAAACAATTGTAAATATAATCATAACTATGAACTCAGTGTTCTTTACTATGTAATCATATTCAACCATATTACATCCTACCAGATAACCTTTCTTAACCATTTCATTACCCATACATTCACCTTTTGTTTCTTAAGTTATAGGCCTATATATATATATATTTTTATAATAGCCTATGTCTTTCTTGTTAATACTAAATTAAGTTTGGGAAAAGACAGCACCAACCTACCCCGAGATAAGTTTACTGATTATTAGTTGATGAACAATAATGAACATTATTTTTTTGAATCATAAATCATTTGTGATATATTTTATGTCAAAACTATTTTCATTGATATTGAATCTTTCTTTGCCTGTGATTAAAGAACCCAGATTTCTTCATTATTAATTGTGTCGTTAATTATTTTACCAGACACAAGCTAGATAAAGCTTATATTAAATAATATAATTTTATTATTGTGATAGGCCTACGCTTATATTTTGATATTCTAACTTCATAAGTGAAGCTTTCCATAGATGACTTTTATTACAATAAATAAATTTGTTATTGTAGCCTGGCACCCCAACGTGCAGGCTTCATAGAAAGTTTAAATTAAAATTAAAAATAAATGACTAAAAATTGTGTTGTTATAAAGTTCTATTAAAGCAAACAACAAACCGAGACGATATCATACCGATGAAGACAGGAAATCAAAACATGTCGGTGAGTGTGAAAGCTGCTCTTAAGTTTAGGTTAGTTTTCATGAACGCCAACATAGTGCCGATATCGGGTCGATGTCGTGTTGGTAAGCGTGAAATCAGCCAATTGGTCAAAGCTATCAAGTAAACTAGGACTTTATAATAATAAATCAGAATTCACAAACAAATGTAGTTACCATTTTTTTTTCACAACAATCATTTCAGGAAAAAAATACAGGTATTATGAATACACATATTTTAAATTCATTGTTTGGTAACATATTAATTATTTACAATAGTAAGTATTACACACATCAAAGTTAAAAGACTATTCATTAAATATGTGGTTTGCAAACAACATAAGTAACAAAAGAATAACGATAAAAAGGCATTTATATTAGCATAAAAAGAAAGCAAGTTAAACTTACACAATAGTGTAGAATTATAAACACTCAAGGTGTTGGAAAAGTATGGGAAAGACTTAATATTTTGAAAAATAAAGCACATGAAAAGAAATACAAGAGTGGTTACAAAATATGTTTAAAAAGTCGGTACAGACAGGAATTCAGGCTGCGACGTCATCAGTGTGAGCTTTGGGATGAACTGCACATTCTTCCAAATATAAATCTTGGCGGTTATTGTCTTAGGATTGTCGAAAAGCAATTGAAATAGACAAATCCTAATTCAAGCAACACTTGAAGGTCTGACTACAAATCTCATTCAAACTGGTGAAGGAATGTCTTTCATTACTGTACAAACTTTCCTCAAAGAACAGGCTGGAATTGAGACGGGTGCCAGGACATGGTGTCATACAAGGAAATGAGATTACAGACACCGTTGCCAAGAAACAAGCATCACACCTTTCATGGGACTTGAACGATGGTGACGTGCACAGTGGACAACGGGGCCAGGGAAGAACAACGCTGGAGATGGTGTAAAATACCAAAGCCAAGTCTCTAAACCGACAACAGCTTAGAATAATTGTTGACTAACTATAAAATCTGGGGTAGGTACCGAAAAGGAAGGTTTGAGGAAAACGCAAAAAAACTTCCTAAAAACTAACATTTTCATTATTTATTTTCCGTTTTAGCCTTAAAAGGTGTCGAAAAGCTATTCTACAAACATTTTTCAAAGTTAAATTAAGAAATAAAATATTTAGCATTTTTAATAATACACATTTACCTGTAAAAAATAAGAAAAGGGCTATGTTCCAACTCTTATACCGTAAAAACCGGGCTAAGTCTACTACTCAAATCTGTAAAAAGAGGGCTAAATGTTTAAAATATTTTGTAAAACTCTGGTACACAGCCCAGATTTTATTTCACAACAGGTGGCACTTAGGACCAAGCGCAGTCTTATGGCAATTCTTTGAACTACTTCCCGATAAAAAAACTAGATACCCCGGTTTTTACTGAGTAGTGTTAGGCACATAGTCCACATTTTGACATTAAACAGAATATATTTATTTTTGGCACTTAGCCCGGATTTTATAGTCAGTCGACAATTGTTGCACTCATAACTAGACATGGTAACTTCAAAAACATCTAGCAACAGCAGGAGGCTTTGACGGTAATCAAAACTGTCTTTGTGAACAGGGCCAAGCGTCTGCAAGACACCGCAGAGGCCGAGCACTCTTTGTATTCCAGCCACCAGGGGACGAAGACGACGGTAACATTAGGAAAATCCTGTACCTCACAAGGGGTAACCTGCTAAGGCAGTCACAATAAACCAAAGGTTGATGTGCAAGGAGCCCCCCCCCCCCGCCCCCCAATGAAGGAATTCACCCCAAATTAATCTAAGATGGTGGATCCAAAATGGCGGACAGAATTTTTTAACTTCTCATAAAATAAAATTATGTAACGGAGAAGGTACCATGCATTCCTTATCATGTGCCTTTGTAAATTATTAAGCCGGTCCTATTCTTTTATCACATCTAGTATAACTTACAATATAATAGCATATTCATTCATGAACTTCATAAGTCAAATTTATAAAAATACAAATGTGGAACTAAAAGGAATTTAATCTCAACATCTTCGTTTTATCGATTGAATGTTGTATTAGAACGGTATTTCTCAACTTTAAAATACCTTTACGAAATCATCGACAGTTCTGACATTTATTTTTAACTACTGTACACATAACATCGATTACACTTTGTCTTTTAGTCGATTAAAAACACCTTTACTGTACAAATTACGGTCGTTTGGACGCGTAACGATTTCTCTCATCAAACGTAATATACAAAGGATAGACTAATGAAGAAAAAACAAAACGAGCCACAAACAAAACAAGGACACAACCCACCGTACGGTTTCAATTCAGTAAAGCTAAGTTACACGATTTGTACAACGTTACTTCTACTATTGGTACATGTTACAAAAAATATCACATTTGGCTAACTACTCTCCGTCAAGACAAAAATAGATGTACAAAATATGTTAACGCCGAGAGAAAAAGGTAAAAAACGACCTGAATGTTTTTTTTTTATTTAACGCTACTAAAGAAACCACCTAATTCACTACTCCTAACCATCACAGATATCCTTCGATACATTTAGACTAAACTACGAAACCGTTTGAATAACCGGGTATTACAGAGTTTTGTCCACATTCACGGACATAGGATCCAAGAACTTTTTGCACAAGCAAGGAAATAGTTGATGTACAGAAATAAAATTCAAATTTTAACTTTCATCTATCTCTCGTTAATTAATTTTAACAAGTCACATTACGTCAGCCGACGGCTTTAAACGGTTAATAAACGGTACCTGAAACTGGCACATACTTTCTCACAAACTTATTTCAATTATTAAACAGATTCACTGTGACTACGTAATTGTAGGTGGGGTAGGAGAGGCGATTTATTAAAGTAGGAGATTAACTAATAAATATTATTATTATTATCTAGAGAGAAAACTATTCAATCGGTTTCGAACAAATTTTGCACCAAACATGTTAATGAGGGCTGTATAGATGCACGAAAAAAGGTTTTGAAAAATTTTGAAAAACAACCCCCTTTATGGTCAAAAAACCCCCAAAAATCAGTTATTATTATTAGCTAAACAAGAATTTTTAGAAAGATGCGGTTTTTTACATATTATGTACCCTACCATATGCAAAAACCGTATCTTTCTAAAAATTCTCGTTTAGGTAAAAATAATAACTGATTTTTGGGGGCTTTTGGCCAAAAAGGGGGTTGTTTTTCAAAAAATTTCAAAACCTTTTATTGTGCACCTATTCAGGCCTAATTGACATGTTTGGTGCAAATTTGTTCGAAATCGATCTAATAGTTTTAATAACAATAATAATATTATAATATAATATGGATGTGTGTTACATGCATCTAATATTTTCCATGGAATGTCCTACTTTTGCAATTCTAAATAACCACCTCCTATGCTACTCTTGGGAAGCTATAAAGTTTCAACTGGGAGAAAGTATGTGGCAGTTATCTGGTAGCGTTTATTTTGGACTCCAAAACGGATATTTCCACAAAAATCTCAACATCGATTTTTTTTTATCACTATACTTTCTCTATACTATAGTGAGAAAGTAAAATCAGAACGTTCTTTTGAATATTTAAATATTCAAATAGGTATAGGTAAAAATTATTTAAATTTGGAAAAGCTAAACAAATTTGTGCATCCTTAGATCATCAACTATTTCCACTTGCTATGGAAATTATAAGTAAACACCACATTAATAGTTCTAGTTAACATAAAACAAGTATAATGTAATCCGTTTGGAACTAACCAAAACTTCACAAAGTTAGATATTGTCTTAAGGGGTGTTCATTTGTACAACTAATCAAATAATTAAAATATAGTACTTATTTACATTATCATCTACACAAATTTATATTGGACACGCTTACAATTTAATGCAAACTTAAAACGGTATTAAATAATATAAACTATTTAGAAACCCATACAAAATTGATTCTTGAAAAGAAAAAAAATAATTTTGTAATACCATCACAATTGGGAAAGCCGAACACAGGGACATAGCTAAAAACTATCGGGGGGGGGGGGGGGGGGGGGG
>JAGFPH010001919.1:156375-167353 GCA_018207615.1 Philaenus spumarius
GGGGGGGGGAGTGAGAGCAAAATCTAAAACTTCCCAATAATTTTGACTAAATTTCCCAACTTACCAGGAGCCCTCCCCTTAAATTTCGTGAAGAATTACCCTTCCTAGCGCCTTTTGACGCGGCACGAACCAATCTCTAAGCACGGTTAACGCCTTTAGGCGCAAATACACACGTGCTTAGATGATTCCATAGTTCACGAAACTTCCAATAGGGTGCAGGGTGATGTTCTTTGAGTATGTTTAGACCAAATAAAAAATATAAGCAATGTCTGTTACGCCTTATCGGTCTGTGTTCTGTCGTCAGAGCAAATGAGTCTATCGCAAGCGTTCTCAGCCTATAGACAGCATCTTTACAGCTGTTACTTGTTTGTTTGTACTGATAGCTGGCTGATATTTATTCCAAAGTTTTAGTTTTGTGTAAGTCTTGTTTTTTTTTTTTTTTTTAGTTTAGTACATAATTGTTTTATTTTTAGACAGCAATAAGTTGAAAAAATTTAAGTTCATAATTTAAAAAGAACATTGAGAAAATAAATATATATTTTTTTAACTCTAAACGAGCGGTAGCCCATATTTTAGCTTAGCGCTTTAAGGGTTAATATTTTGATTAACCGGTTGTCCAGTTATTTTATTTTTTTTTTTGGTTCCAGTTATAACTTTGTTTTTTACTGTTCGATAACAGGGTAACAAAAACCGACACTAATACATGGGCTGTATGTAAACTACAAATATTTAATTTAACTCGATTGCACTAGTATGATAGGTCTGGGCCATTTGTCTATTTCTCATGTCCGTATTTCTGTTTTAAGTTCTTTCAAGTTGGCATCATACTTTCATACAGTATGATACTATATGAAAATACTTTCATATAGTATTTTCTTTTCTCTTTCGATCTATATATTGTTTGGTTGAAAAGACCGGGTTATAATCAGGCGCCAATTCTTCATCTGGTTCGTGTGATGGTATTGTAGACCAACTGTATCGTTTTGGCATTATAGTTCGTTAAGTTATGTAAAAATAAATTTATTATATTTCTTGTAAAAATATAAATACAGTAATCCCTCGCTATTCGCGGGGGATGGGTTCCGACAAATTGCCACGAATAACAAAACCGCGAATAGCGAAAACTAAATCTTTATAGGAAAAGGGGGGTTATGTTCTTCATATATAGAACATTTTAAAACATTATGTACTAATACCTATAATTTATTTATTTACATAAGATATAGCCAGTCGTTGTTATACGCTGTCCGGCTTTACACGGTAAAAAAAGTCCTTGAAAGGTTTAGTATTTGAGCTAAGATGTTTGAAGTGTAGACTACAGTTGATAATTTTATAAGTTATTGGAGCGTTGTTTGTCATCTCACTGGCCTCAAGATCAGTGCTCTCATAATGGTACCTTTACCCATCCCTACTTGCTCGTTCATTGTCTGGGTTTGTCTATTTTTAGACTATCGTTCGCTGTCAGTAGCGAAAATATTGGTTACGAGTGAAAAACGTAGTAAAAACTTAATTTCTTTCAAAATATTTTACTGTAATTTTAATTAATTCTTTAAAATTAATTTGACTTGCAGTACATTAAATTGATGTCTCTGACTAAATCACAGTATGCCATTGACCTTCATTTGCACACTTGTCAATGAACAAGAGGTGTATTGTAAGGAAATCCCATCTTGTATGTTTTGTTGTATTTGCGAGTGTTTCGCCGACGTGGTATTTATACAATGTTATTAAATTCGTACAATAATAATTACAGTGCTACACTATAATAATTTACGAATTTTGCATGTACTTTATTGCAATTTATACAGTATTTTTTCTTTTTTAGCGACCACGAATAATCAAAACCGCGAATACCAAGTCCGCGAATGTCGAGGGATTACTGTATAACTTTTTGTCTGAAGTTAAACTCCCCCCCCCCCCCCATACCCCCGCCAGAACAACTGATTTGTTTAATTATTGCCAAATTTGGTTACTCTGTGGAATACATAAAAAAAGGGTCCAAATAACCACAATAATATAAAAAAACCTAAAATTTGTAATATCTGTAATTTACTTGTATTTTAAAGGGTTTCTAATAGTTTTAAAGTACAGTATATATCATTTAATTAGTGATCTGAAATGTTGAAAGTTATTTTTAAAGTAGACATGGTAAAAGTTATAATAAATACCTAAAACAGATCACATCGAAACAAACTACCAACTTACCGAAAAATAATTAAATTTAAAACGGGTTTACATCTAATGTGTAAGAAAGCAAAGCATAGCCTAAAGTTTAGTGTGTTTCACGTTATCAGTCCAGTAGTTTTGAATTGTCATGGCTTCAAGACTGTTGAGGAATGAATCATTGTCTAAGCTGTACATTTCTTCTGAATTTTCCTGTTGAAAACACATCAATACAAATGTTATCAATCATGGGAAAAGAAGGGTGAAATGTATAAAACAAAAAAATGTATTGTAAAATTATCTGAAGTTAAATCATAGACTAGAAAGACATAGTGTAGACATGGATGACAAACCTGTAACTTCGGCCAATGCTACCTAGAATCCATTGACTAAACAAGTTTTACAAAATTAGTTATGTTGTCACACAAGAGTCGCTAGGCTCGCTAACGTAATTACTTTAATATCTATACATAATTAATTTGCTAGGGGTTATTTTGTGAGTAGAACTCCTCCTAGAGTTTTTAACCGATTTTGATGTTTTTGGTGTCATTTTACAGAGCTCACTCTGAAGTTGTGCTTCCCTTAAAATGAGCTCAATGTATGTTAAGGGCTTCGCCCCAGTGGCCCTCAAAGTTGCCATGTTAATCTTATGGAAGGTCAATCTTAAGGAAGAAGAAGAAAGATTTCTTTTGATTTTATCAGGGGTACAAAAAACAGCTGTTCGTATGAAAAGCTTAAAACAGCTGATTTTGATCAACAGCTGATTTTGATCAACAACTGATTTGGATCAAAAACTGAATATAATTTTAGGTTAGGTAAATCAAGCAATAGCGAAGCATTGCCATGTCCACTGGTATTAAATAAATAGGTTCTAAAAAAAACTGTGAAAGTACTTACGATTAAAAATTGTAGGCATCAAATGAAAATCAGTCAAACATAACACATGATTATTTGAATTTAATGATTATTTAATTTAAATTAACATTTCGATGCTACAAACAATTTGTAAATGCTACGACAGTGTTTGTACGCCCATGTCATATCAGTTCCGTGCCATGACCTTGAGAAATAACCGAACCTCATAGTTTTACATAGTCGCATAGAGCTGTTCTTCATCTTAGGGAACCGGTGGTAATGACTGGGTCCCAACTGCGAACTACAGGGTGAGTGCGATATGATGTTCCGATATGATGTAGGAATGTGTGGGCAAGCGTTGTCGTGGAAAATGCTTACGCCCTTATTCAACATGCCTTTTCTCCAGTTCTGAATTGCCCGTCTGTTTTTTCAGTGTTTCACAGTATCTGTCCAGCGCTTAATGTGGTCCCAGCAGGCATAAAATCGACTGACAATATTCCGTGTCAATCCCAAAATATCAGCAGACTGTGTTTGTTTCAATTTTTGCGGTTTGGGAGAAGAGAAATGCCACCAATCGCATGATTATTTTTTGACCTCAGCTGTAATGTAGAACGCCCACGTTTCATCACCCGGAACAATCGAGTCAACAAAGTTATCCTTTTCATTTGCACACTGAAAGAATCAACTCATGGCCGTTTGTCATCTTCCGTCAGCACTCATGGTACCCATCTTCCACATACCTTCCGATAAAACTTAAACTTTTCAAAAATCCTGTGAATGGTGCTTCGGGAAACCTCTGGAATCAAAACATGTAGAGATAATCCAGAGTCATCCGATCTTCTCGCATTGTTTCCTCAACCATTGCGACTGTCTCGTTTACCATTGCGACCTTTGTTTGTCATGAATTTAATTACAACCGTAAACTCTCTACAACACTTGCAAACGTTTTTAACTTCCACGCACTACTCTCCATACAGTTCCGTCAATTGGTGATGAATTGCAATCGGTTCGACGCCTTCTGCGTTAGTCAACCGAAAAACTATGTGAACTCCGCACTTGGTGATAGCGTCCTACAGGAGCTCCATTCTCAACGGGGGGAAAGCAAAAACCAAAACAGTGCGGCCAACAGCCGCAAGAACAGTTTCTTTATCCGCAATGCTTTGCAGACCTTTTTTTTTTGGCATTACCTCCTAGATTATATTTTTCATTAATAATTTCATCGTTCACCAAAATCCACTTTAAACAACAAACTAATCATGTAAAACAACCATTTTATAGACAAGAAAACATACCCCCTTTTTAGCTTCGGAGCCTACTGATTCTACCATCCTTTGTTGTACGGTTAGAGGGCGACTGATGTCACACAGTGCTTTTTGAACTTGAGAAATGTCTTTGGCCTTGATTTCCTTGATTGTATTATCAACATATTATGTATTCAAATCAACTTTTCAACATTTAATCAACCCAGAGATCAACAACGTCATCTTAATGTGTATTAAAATCAAAATATTTATTTAAATCAACTACGTGTCCATGAAGCTGTACAATGGAAACTAAGTAAAAGATTTATGACTGTAAAAATTGTTAGCCAATTTAAAAAATTAAAATTCCTGGTCAGTTAAAATTTTTTCCAAGGGATCTAGAAAAAAAGTAAATGAAACTTACTCTCAAGGTGCTGTCATCTATGTAGCCACTGGAGTCAGCGTTGCTGCATTTATCACTCAATGTCTGCGGTTTGTTCCAGTATCTGTGGCGGTAAATCACATAGCTGCCTGCAGCTGTAACAACACAAATAATAAAATATTTTATTTCCACATATTGTCTGAAATTTGACATTTAATGATTGGAAATTACACCAACAACCGCAACTGTGACAACAATTTTTTATAGGCGAATGGTTTTAAAATAAACATTAAAAAAAACACAAAATGTTTTAGCTTGACCGTTTGGCATTTCGTCTGTCTCACGATTACAGCCAAACGCCAAGTGACCGATTGTCATGATTTTT
Source organism: Philaenus spumarius (assembly GCA_018207615.1). Classification (NCBI taxonomy): domain Eukaryota; kingdom Metazoa; phylum Arthropoda; class Insecta; order Hemiptera; family Aphrophoridae; genus Philaenus; species Philaenus spumarius. The sequence goes on from JAGFPH010001919.1 coordinate 161,402, forward strand.
TGTACGAATGTTCCTTATTCCTAGGCCAAGCCATGTATATATATATTTTTTCTATTTTTCATTTTTAACCCCTTAAATAAAATAAAAATGGCGGACGCACCATTTCTCTCGGTGAAAGCTTTTTTCTAAAGCCAATTTGTGGCTTAACCGTAAGTTGAATTTAAAAACTAATAATACTTGGCTAGTAGCAAATTTGATGTTCTACAAAATTGTATTCTTGATATTTTTTCGTATCTCTAACGGTAAGCTCACAAAATGGCTGCAAACTTCAAATTTGTTAATACAAGTTTTTGTATTTTGACCATGTTTTTATACGTTTATTCTTTAGATATCTTCATAAAACCTTATAATTTTATGGAGAGGGAGAGAGAGAGCGCTACTGCTCTTTCCTGCGCTACGTCAGTGTGGCCGCTGTGACTGTGAGTGAGTTGTGGAGACATAAATATTTAATGTCTTGTTATATTTTGTTTTCATCATGTGTGTAACATCACTGTATGTTCCATCCTTTAGTTTGTCCATCCTAACTGTTCACACCTGACCTCTCTGTTTGCCACCACTTGCCCTGCCCTGGGGCTAACCTTTTTCCCTTGACCTGCTCCCCACCCTCCCTCACCAAGTGTTGTTTGTACTGTTAGGTTAGTAGTTTACTTGTTAATGGTCTGGAAATATCGAAACCGGTCGTGATTTTTAGTTTGTTACTTGTAGGCCTAAGTAGTTTCTTTTGAAGAATAAAGTAAACAAAAAGAATTGAAAACAATAAACTACGATTCAAACATATAACAGATGGTTACGTACGTTAGCTTTAATACTTTAACAAAAATTAAATAAACATTAAAACGTGATCAGCTAATGTACTGTAATACGCAAGCGGCTTGAGGTACCCTGTGCTACGTCTATGACTTATGCGATGAAAAGCGTAGAAATAATTCTCCCTCTCTTCCGTCTCAACTGCCGGTTAAAGTCTGAGGGGAAACGTTTTCGTCTGATCACGGCCGTGACTAAAGAACTGTCACTTGAAAAATCTCAAAAGGATCATTGCCTCACATTAAGTAAACTTAAATGAATCTATTTAACCGCACCCACCTGTGATTCCACCCAATATCACAACTCCTAGAGAGATGCCAGTGATCACAAACGTATTGAAATTTATTCCAGAGTTAGCAGGCATGATGTGACCGTCTGCGCTTGAAGAGTCATTGTAAATGGTCTCGTTTATAGCTTCATCGATAACAGCTGAAACATAAACACTCAACAATTAATCAAACGTGGACTCGTGTACACAACAATCTTATTTCATTAAAACAGTTGTTAAGACTTTAAGCTCAAGAATCATTTTGTATATTAGCGAATTTCCATAGGAAAAATGGTCTATTGCAGTGGCCCTAATGGTAAGACCCTAGGTCCGGAGTAGCAAATGAGCATCGATCATGGTGCACAGAACACGTTTTGGAAAGGAGAAAATGATCATTTCAGTCAAACTGTTTGTACGAGATGGCAATAAGATACAACAAACTGATCAGCTCTACATCAAAGCTCTTAACCCAAGCCTCACCGCAACAGCCAGTTTTTATTGGGGCATGTAACACTGACACTGTCCATAGATATACGTGTGCGTTAATGTTTTGATGACCTCTATGGAGTAAATACTGAAGACGGAGTTCCGGCTCCGAAAGGCGTCTAACTAGGACAAAAGAAGTCAGTACCAAATTAAGTAATAGTGTCACATGTTACTACATACTGTATTCCAATAGTGACTTGGACACTAAATAACAGATTTAAAATGTTAAAAACCTCTGAACAGATTTCCTTGAATCATAGCTAAGAACACTCTTGATCAAGTCACCTTTCAAACAAACTAAATCAAAATTGGTTCACCCGCTTGGGAGATACAATGCCGCAGACAGATACACACGTTAAACTTATAACACTAGTCGGGGTTAAAAATTAACTTGAAATTAAATATTCAAATAACACACAGTAAACATTTCAAGATATTTTTTTCCTCGTGAATAAAAAAAATTAACATCCTGCGAGGTTCAGGATAGGCTACCGGCTAAGGAAACCAAACATAAGGAACCAACTAAATCAAAGTACATGGCAAAATAAGCAGGTTATGTATAGTTTTTCTACAAAAATTCAATAAAATATATCAACTAATTTAAAACAAAAACACTTACTTATATTGTTATGATCGTTCAACTCTTGGTGGTCGTCTTCATCTCTTTCGTCCGAAGATTTTACTGAAAGTTCCGTCGCATCATCACTGCTATTCACCTGTACCGGTTGGTCGTTCATCAAAGACGATTCGTTAAAACTCGATTCGTGGTATATAATCTTTTGTTTACTCACAGGCAATGTTGAATTTTTGTGTGAAGCCGCTTTCTTTCTTTCTGCTATTAAGTATTTATTGAAGAAAGACGTGTCCGAGACGTTCATTTTAGACTGTTTATCATCGGTTACATTTTTATTGAACGGTACATTTTCCAGGGTAGGTTTGTTAGCGGCCGTCACATTAACAAGACTATTAACCGACTTAATTTGGCCGTCGGAGTGCGTAACGTTTACTAACGTTACATTATTTAATATAAAATGAAACGGATCCTTATTTTCAATCTTTGAAGTTGATACGGATCCGTTGGATATTAAAAAATGATAACCAGGAATGCGTTTCTGTTCTCTAGTTTTAAAACTGTTCTGTTTGTCGCTATCACCACTGCTGTCTAAGTTTTGTTTACTTTCATGGGAGGGAAAAGTTTTTGGATTTATAAAAGTATCACGGACGTTTGATAAACTTGTATTGTCATGTTTCTGCTTGGTTTGACCGTCGAGGCTCTTAACATCGTCGAATTCGTCATCATCCTGATCGACAGTTCTACTCCGTGAGAAAACAAAATCATCGGACTCTGCCAACGCCTTTGTAAATATAGAACTATTTACGATGTTAAAATCCGCAATCTGGCCATCAGGTACAAAAGTAGAATCTATGTTCTTTGGTTGATCCTTAATGAAAGTTGAATCACTAGCTACTGAAGCGATCCAAATTAACATCCATAATGCTAAAACAAAGAGAAAAAATTCACTCAACAATTTGTAGGCTAATGATTTGCGAGTTATTTTGTCATGGTAACCTGGACATTATATTTTTATTACACAAAATGATAGTAGTGTTGATATTTTATGTTACCTAGAAACGTTGAAAGAGCAGAAAATGTAGTTTAACCCTGGAAAGCAAGCTAATTAAAAAAATTACGTGAAAGAGCGCCCGCTGTCTTTTAAACTAGTCCATAAAAAATCAATGTAAACATTTTATTATCTACATATATATATTTAAAAAATTTCTGCTTTTTATTAACTCACTTCCTAAAGTTAATACTTAACCGATTTTGATGATACTTTTTTTATTTAACTCTCAAAGTGGCAGACTGCAGTCTCTCGGGCGCAAATGCAACTCGCTCGAACCTTAGCGAGAATTTGCATAATCGATAATTTAACCCACTTACAATAATCCAATCGTAATAAAACTGGCACCATTGGAAAGGAAATGAATTAAACTTTAATTTTTGTATATACAACTTTTTTCATAAAACGTATATTTACATACGTAATCATCGTTTTAAAATATGCATATTGTGTTACAGCTATTTCCGCGGGTGAATCTGCATACAATTGTACTATTATTTCCCACTTCTTCAACGTTGAAATCCCCCTACTGAAGTATTTATATCGAGATTATAAAGCTAACATTGGATTCTTCAAGATTTTATCTTTTTAATGGTGCCTTCCAATCAGATGTCACTATTTTACTCCATTTATTCCTACAATGTCTGTAAACTCTTGCGATTGGACAGGTTTTCAACAAATGAAACAGCCCATTTGTCAACAGAAAATACGCCTACTCTATCAAATGTTTTGACAGATGGTTTTACACCATTTTGTAGAGAAAAGACTGACCTTTTTAACGGTGAGAACTAAACTAGAATAAACCAGTTTTTTTGTTTGTCTAGACAGAGAGACAAGTACATGATTAGAGCGATGTGTTGTGACCAATTGCTCGGTCTCGTTCCCACGTAATGCAAAGCACCCTTCTAGTAAGACCTTTACCGACGGCAGCTCCCTTCTAGTAAGACCTTTACCGACGGCATGTCATTTGATTCATGTCATTTTGTTATTCAAATAAAGATAACTCAAACACTTTTGTGAACTAAGGAAAAACAATTATACCGTTCTTTTCTTTGATTTATCCTCTACACTTTGTTATAATAATATTTCATTTTTGGGCAAAGCATATATTAGTAAATTACGTTTCAATCTAAGCCTAGGTTTGTTAGCAGTTGTGTACTTGGAACATAAAAAAAGTTTTTTTTAAATAAGAAATTTGAAATTGATAAATGTTTTTATACAGTTCTATTTAGAACTAAATTACGAAACTTTTTTATGCTTACGAAAAAAATACAAAAAAATTTTACTACTTGTTATGTAGCTCTAAAGTTGAACATTTTCCTTTCGTTACTGAACATTTTTTGTTTCTTGAGCTAATAACTTTTACAATTTCAAATGAAACTAATTTTTAGTGGCATATTCAAATTCTTTGACGTTTCTTCTACAAAAAAGCTATTGAACACTTTTGGATTTTTGTTCATTTACTACTTTTGGTGAATTTTTAAAAAATATGCTTGCAAAACGCTATAAATGGGCTGGCCAATTTTAGCTTTAACGAAGCCAGTTCTAGGATTAAAAGATAATTTCAAGTTCTAAGTCACTGTGAAGCTAAATATTTGATTTACACTTTTATTTTGGTTACATTCCGAGTTTTAAAATTGCATCAGTATGCTACAACTAAATTAATAGGAAATAATTGGTTCGAAACAACTGATAACCTAATTGAGTTTCAAATAAATAAGTTATTTACTTTACTCAACTGTCAACAGACGATTTAGGTTATGTTATTGTTGATGTGTTTTAGGTCTGATTTGTTGCTGTGTATGTCGGTGTGTAATTGAACTACAAAGTTTTGTTTAGGCTTTGTATTTTTGTCATCCCTGATAATAAATGAAAGTAATATTGTTAAGATACGTGGTAATTGAATTGAGAATTTGAATACTTTTAATCAAATAAAAAGGTCAAAAAGACTTTGAATTTTGTTAAATTACATCAAAATTGGTCGAATTTCGACCATATGAGATACTTGATTATACAAAATTAACATTAGCAATGCTTAATGTTTTCTTACAAAAAGTACTAAAAATTTCTAAGTTAATTTACGAATACAACTAAACGCTCCGACCGAGAATATAACACTCATTTCGACCGAGTTTATAAGTGTTAGCGTAGTTGAAACTGATCTTTCTCCTCTTTCGTCCACTACATATTCGTATGCAAAACACTGAACATTATACACAAATATGACAACACGCTTAGTTGAAATGAGTAACGTGAGGAGGTGTGTCAGAACATTCAGACCATGTCCGAAAGAATTGAGAGCCGCAAGCAAACTTTGGAGGAAAGGAGATAGCACAAACATAGGTTAATTTTATATACTTTTACATTTTTATTGGTTTAAAGTTATTGTCAAAGTCCACGTAAATGTGGTTTCAATTTATTAAGTGTCGCACATGATTGGACTTGTTACCCGGAACAGTCTTTCTTAGCAGACATTCTTTAAAGTGTACTTTGAATGCTCTTCCAGTTTGGCCTATGTATAGTTAGTTTATCATAGTGTATTTTGTATTCACCTGATTAACATCCAATGGTCTTGTTGGTCTAACTCAGACATTGGCTACAAAGGAATAGAGGCCCTGAGCTAAACTCAGACATAGACTTCAAAGTTAATAGAGGCCCCAAGCTAAACTCAGGCATACGCTTCAAAGGGAATAAAGGCCCTGAGCTAAACTCAGGACATTGGCTACAAAGGAATAGAGGCCCCGAGCTAAACTCCGTCATAGGCTTCAAAGT
>JAGFPH010001919.1:188668-201984 GCA_018207615.1 Philaenus spumarius
TTTTTTGTTAAAATGTACGGTTTTTGAGTAATTTAGGTTTAAATTTTCAAACCGCCGCCATTTTGAAACTCATAATTGGATTTAGTCGCTTATTTTTCTTGAGATATATCATTGCTAGGTTAAACTTCATGCCAAGTTTGAACTCAATCAGTCAAACCGTTCTCTAGATAAGAATTATTTTGTACAAAAAAACAAAATGGTGGATATCTAGAAAACGAAGCGTTTTCGGGTCTGTGTTTATATGAACTTTTTTCACCCAAAGAACCCTTCCCCGAAGTTTGGCACTTTACTTATGGGACACTCTATATATTTGTAGTTCATCGTTATTAATGTTCCTTTAAATATGTTGTCTAGAAGAGCAAAAGGTCAGCTGAAAATTTCTACGGACGTAATGACGCCAACATTAAAGTGATTGTGCCGAACGTAGCTCTGCCGTTTAATGATTCAGAGTCAGTCGAACTCATCAAACCTGGAGATTATGTGGTTGTTAAGGTATTGTTCATACTTTGCACACTTTTATTGAAGGAATCCGTTTATTGAAACATAACATAATATACAAACGCATGCTAATCAATATGTATAGCTTTTAATCTCAGCAAATTTAAAGTATTAAATTATATTTCATTCTAAAATTACAGCTTCATGATTGTAATATACTTAACAGTAGTTGAAAATGTAAATGCAAGACTGCTGACACAAATATTAATTACAAAGATGAAAATTTACACTGTGGAATTTTCTGTTATTAATGATTTTCATGTTTTAAACTTAATTACGAACTTTCCATTAGAGTCGGTGTTTATACTGTGTTCAAGTAGATATGTGAATTACAGTTACATTTCATTAATAGCCTGTTACGTTTCACAGCTGTTCATTAAATAGGTTGCAGCAACTAATTAATTTTGTAACCTATTAACGTAAGCAACTGGCTACTTTGTCAATAAGTATTATTTTGCAATGTAACTTTATAGTTATTTGATACTTGAGTAATAGGCCTTTGGTCTGCAGTGTTATGTTGGATATTTCGAGAAATACTATTTGTATGAAATTTATTAAAAAACAAAAATAATTACTAACTAAAACCTTGCGTATGGCTAAAAATAAAGGCGGGAATTTTAGAAAGTTAAATAACTTCATTAAATACTAGAGGGCTCCGCCCCCTGCTCTCTTCGCTCGCCAACCCCCGTGGTAACTCGCCTCGAAGCAAATGCAAACAGGTTATTTTGTATAAATAGGCCCAACTATTAAATTCTAACATGTCTTAATTATTTTAATTAGGATGTAACATAGTGGTTTCTTATTTTTAAATTCCTTAATTTATTAAGGGTTAAGCTTCAAGTAAAGTATAACAATCAATTTACTACACTTTCACCCCTTAGTAGCACGCGACAAAATGTCAGCTATGATTCTTTTTTTATGTATGTTGTAAGAAATAAATGTACAAATTTTCAGCTCACTAACTGTAAGGAAAACATAACAATTAATTTTTATTGTTTTAGGGTTTGTTATCACATTTTCACCTCTCATCAGCACGTGACAAAATGCAAATCTAGTTTACTTTTCCTATGTATTTTGTAAGAAATAAATGTACAAATTTCAAAATGTAAAATTTCAGCTCTCTAGTTTTAAGGAAAGTGTAAGAATTAATATTTATTGTTTTAGGGGTTGTTTTATTCTTAAATCAAAATTAATTATAGCCTATGTTACTCAAGGATAGTGTAGCTTTTTATTAGTAAAACTATTTTTTCAATCGGTTCAGTAGTTCCAGAGATTAGCCCCAACTTACGAACAAATTTGACCTCTTTATAATATTATTAATAATAACCCCAAAGCTAAGATGGTAAATAATGTTAAATGTTCAAATCAAATTATTTCGTATATTTTATAACAGTAGTTATAATAAAAATTAAAAGAACCGGCAAGGCTCAGGTCTACACTTTAATAAAAACCTAACCTAAAAGTTAGAAATACAAAATAATTTTAGTTGCATGATTCTTGGATTCCAAGTCACTTTGAATAATATTATATAGGATAATATATTAATAATATTAAATATTACCTTTTTTTTGTTCCGTCTTGTGACTTTTTTAGGTTGTTTGAATGTTACGACGAGTTTCGGGACTGCAATCCCATTGTCAAGTACATTTACACATTAAAACACATAATACAAGTTTAAAAAACACACAAAAACCCAAAAGTTACAACACTTTTAAAAACGTTTAAAAAACTTAATTGTGCCAGACAATTATACAGCGTGTAAGTCGTAGTGTGGTCCATGGTACACTGTCGTAAACTGTCAAACGAAATATAGTAGTTAGAAAACCGGTTTAAAATAGCCTAGGGCTGTGTCATACAAACTATTACTTTTAAAATCCAGATGATCGTTTAATAAGTTAGATGGATTGTTATTAAACTCCTTATAATTTTTGAATTCTTCTAGAGCGTTCAAAAGTCTACTTTTTTTTTTGCAAACATGAAGTGGAACCAGATTTGTGTCGAAATTAGTGTATGAATTATTATTATCAATTAAATGTTGAGCAAAGTTAGATTTTAATTTATGCTTGTTTTTATGCGGCAAATGTTCATTAAAACGGTCTTTGAATGTCCTACCCGTCTGTCCCACATAAATGCTGTCACAATCATCACAGTTGATTCTGTAAAGTTTGAGGTCATTTTGTTGTTGTTTGTTGTATGTTATTTAATCAACGATGAATAGAAAGTCAAGTACAGCGTGTATTTGTGTTACAATCATGGTGGAAATATAACAGTGATGTTTGTGGAATGTTTTCCAAACATTCAACCTCCATGTCGGAAATTAAATGTAAGATTCGAAGAGATTGCGTCGGTCTCGGAGTTTTCTCGTTCGGGTAGGCCAGTGTCTGTAACTACAGAAAAGAATCTTAATGTTGTTGCGCAATATTTTGTGCAATCACCTTCTAAACATCAAAGTTAAAAATCATGTAATCATATTTGTAGGTTATCTTTTGTAATAAATTTGTACTTTATAGAAATAAAGTAGGTATTTGTATTTTAATTTTTGACAACTGACTTATGGCCCACTCTGTATAATGATTAGTGACTGACTGGTAATAGTCTGTGTAATCTATGGGACTTCTTATGTTGACTCGAAACTAATATGTACAATCAGAACATTCAACAGTCCGCCACTACTCCACTTCAGTTGTCATATGATGTTTAATAGTGTGGACACTATTAACATGGTAATAGTCTGCAACCCACCAATCAATAGTGTTATTCATTCTATTACTTTAAATATCGCTCTACTCTTTATTTTAGTCAAATAACCAGAATTCCAAGTATTGAGAAATTTTAAGCCAGTGTCACACGAGAACGTTACTGCTGCTACTAAATTTCCACACAGAGTAGTAGTGACTTTGTGGCAACTAGGTCACTACTAGAGTGGCGCATTCTTGGCGTTACAAATTGGAAATGTTGAAGTTCGGTAGCGGTGTCAAGCCTGTCGCAAAATCCGTTACTACTGCTAAAGCAGGGAGTAAAATCTCCTCTCCCTTATTAGCGAATTTCCATAGGCAAAAAGAGCTATTGCAGTGGCCCTTATGGTAAGACCCAAGGTCGGGAGTAGCAAATAAGCACCGATCATGGTCCCCAGAACACGTTTTGGGGTGTCATTAAAAAATCATATATATATATATATATATGTTTATGTATGTATGTGTGCACACTCTAACGGACGCATTTTACGTCCGATTTGTTCCAAATTTGGTACACACGTTGGTTGTCTAAGTCACTTGGAAGAATTCGTTAGACAAAAAAATTTACCAGAAGTAGACCACATTTTTGACCAGAAGTATCATGTATATAATTGTGCGCACTCTAACAAACGCATTTTATATCCGATTTGGTCCAAATTTGGTACACAGGTTGGTTTTCTAAGTCGTTTGGACGAGTTCGTTAGCCAAAAAAATTGACCGGAAATAGACCAAATTGTTGACAGGAAGTACAAATGTTTTGAGATTTTTCGTTCTAGAATTAAATTTTTTTGAAGTTTTCTTTAAAAAAATAGACATACGAAATAATTCTGCACATTTTGTTTTTTTACGCGACCTCTGGTTTTTTTTGCCCATCTGGTTCCCCCAAAAACAATCAAAACGTAAAATACCGCAAAAGTACCAGAATTAAATCCACGGCTTTTACCGTGGTGATTGATGGCAATATATTTGGTACATGCTGGCAGCAGGTTCGTGAGTAGATCAATAATTTCCCAAATAGTTGTTTGAAACCCAAAAACATATATACATTAAATTTTGGAAATTCGCTCAACTCACGTCAGCGGTTCAGCTGCGTGATCGAATTTTTTTGTTTCTGTTTTAAACATAGATAATTTAATTTTTTAACTCATTCACACTTTTGTTATTAGCAATAGTCTCATCTAATTTCAGAAGGAAATAATTTGAAATACTTCTAAAACCAGTATCTTAACACAAGTACTGTAATTGTTCATATTCCAGATCAATGCTGCCAACTCACAAGTACTGAAAGGAACACCATTGTACCGTTCAACTTTGGATAGCTGTTATACAAACGCCAGAAGTCAAACGGACAACCTCCATCAAAATTGTTTGTAACATGAGTTGATTTGTAAATTTAGAAAAATGCTGTATTTAAAATTTAGTTACGAATAATATTGCATTGATTTGTCATTTCAATAATGTTTCTATACTGTATTAAATAGTTGTAAATGCAATAGCAGTAATAAATACTTAAATACTAAGCGTATTTATTTTTTTGAAACTACAATCATATCATTACCACCAGTTGATCTACGGGGTATCCCAGCTAAATGTTACAATAGCTAACTTATGAACTATAAGAACTATACATATGATAAATTACTTTAACCCTTTCCTTGGTATTCATAATTGACACTAAGTGCATCATATCAGACCTCTTAAATAGCCACATTTGTCACTTATATTCAAACTACGATAACTAATTAACTACTTATTCAATATGCATGAAATTTTTACCATATCTTAATATTATATTGGTATGTACAAAATTTGTATATTTACTTACCTAATGCAGCACGGAATTTTTTTTAAGTCCAAATAAAAAACAAATTGAAAAATAAGTTCACTCACAGTTATAACTTTTACAAAAATGTTAGGAGACACTTCATATTTGTTACGGCATAAACTGTCTGTTTTATTTGTGTTCAATTACTACAAAACTACATTTAATAAACCAAAAAATTAACCATGTTTTTTAAATTCAGTCTAGCCATGTTTTACGTGACTCATGGTTTACAAAAGTTGTGCTGCAGATGATTATAAACACAGATCTAAAACCGTTAACAGCTGGAAGAAATTACAAATCAATTACAACTGTACTGTAAAATGTTCTCTGAACACGTTTCTGAAGATAGTTTTGAAATATTCCAACAGATGGCGAAGTTATACACATTTAAAGTTCTAGTACGTACTAGTACGGAAAGCCAGGGAGTGGACAAAATAAATCGCTTCGAGTTGCTACGGAATACCAGGGAGAGGGTTAAATGGGCAACCTTTCTTTTTTTTCAATGAAGTTTAAAAATCCATTTTGTGGTAAAAAATTGCCGCCATGTTCCAATGTGGCCAACTTTGAAATTGGTTACTGAACAGTCTGTATTTTTGGGATTTTTTCAGGTACAAAGTAATATTTTAAGAACTTTTTATTCTTGGGTATTTTTTTTAAAAATCTTTAGCTTTTTAGGAATTACAGGCACTTACAGTTCAGAAAATTAGACGTTTGATAGGCCTACAAAATTAATAATTACCGATTCCCACCTGAAATGTTATAGTACCTAACTTTTGAACCTTTGGGGTTACAAATAAGTTTTAATGGGAAACTCCCCTTATTTTTATAAGCTCTAAAATTACATGGAAATTTATTTTGAAACAAGTATTTAACCTGTTGAGCAGTACGGACGGCTATAACCGTCAACCTTAGTAGGGTCTGTAAGAGTAAACAAAATTATCATTAATTCACACCAGGGAGTAAAGACCACTTTTTAGTTTTATCTTTTCACAATGTATTTAAACGTTATAAAATACCAAAGTAATGCAAAAACTACAAAGGCTAGCGTGCCTAGGGATTTGTGGAGCCATGCGCTTTTGTCCCACATCAGCTATGGAGGTACTTCTCGATCTGCCTCCTTTGCACATTTATGTGCGGGGGGTTGCGTTGCGATCTGCTCTGGCGATGATGGGGACCCATAACTATAAACCAGGAGATCTGGTAGGTCACCTGACCATATTGCAAGAGCTTCATGGACTCAAGGTGGACTTTAGGGTGTCTGATGTGATGAGAAGGACACTTAATTTCGACCACTCCTTCACAGTGAAGATAGATGGTCTCCAGGAGGCAGGTAGTGCTGGTCATGGACACACAAGAATGGTATACGGATGGCTCCAAAATGGCCAGCGGAGTTGGTGCAGGAGTCTATGGTCCTAGGTGCAGTATATCTAGGGCTATGGGAGCCTTACCATCAATCTTTCAAGCGGAGGTCGTTGCGATAGATCTCTGCGCCCGTGAAATCCTAAAAAGAGGGATTAAGGGAGCTAGAATTGACATCCTTTCTGATAGCCAAGCAGCCTTAAAGGCACTTGAATCATTCGCCTTTGAATCAAGGCTAGTTTGGGACTGTTTTAAAGCAGTGAATGACATGGCTAGACTCAATGAAGTTACTCTTAAATGGGTGCCTGGTCATGTAGGTATTAAGGGCAATGAGGCAACAGATAGACTTGCTAGAATAGGAGCTAAAAAGCCCTTCATTGGTCCAGAACCTTTCTGTGGGAGGCCTAAAAGCCATCTGAGAAATGTTGTTGAAGTCTGGACGGAGAAGACCTGGTCCACACATTGGAACAATGCTCCTGGGCTTAGGCAGGCAAAAATGTTTATCTGTCTCTCTAAGTCAAAAGCACAGAAGCTTTTATTATTGGGTAGGAATAACCTTAGACGGATTGTGGGAATTCTCACTGGTCATTGCCCGGCCAAATACCACCTCAAAAAAATGGGGCTGGTCTCGGAAGACTCTTGTCGATTCTGCTCCCTCGGAACTGAATCGGCTCAACACCTGCTGTGCGAGTGCGAGGCTCTCGCACGGAGAAGATTTACGGCTCTTGGAAATGCTTTTGTTAGCCCGGAAGAGGTCCGTGGAGTTGATCCCGGGACCCTTATTGGTTTCGTAAGAGACCTGAAAGGGATCTGGGATGATCACTAGAAGGGGATGTATACCACAATAGATCTTATGGGTCGCAGTGGTGAGAAGGCTTATCACTCCTCTATCCCCAAAAAAAAAAAAACCAAAGTAATGCGTTATTTTTACCTTCTAGGCGTTAAAACTAAATGTTTTTTTTAGAATTTTAGACAAGCGTAGCGGTGCAGGGCTCCGCCCACCGGACACGGGACAACTGCGGCCTCTTCTCTTAATGCAGCATGTGCTTCCAATATTTGTCTAATGAGGTTTATTACTTTGCACATTCCACAGTTGAAATAGTACGTACACAACCGTAATATTAGTTATTAGAAAAAGCCTGTTGGGGACTGTTAAAACCGTCATTACTCTTTTGGGATCAAACGGCTACAACTGTCAGTACTCTTTTGGGATCACTTTCAGCTACTCCTCGACAGGTTAAATGTCTTTAAAAATAAGGATTAGATTTTGTTTTAATTGGTAACCCCCAATTTTCATTATGGAAAGTTATTCTTTGGTCAAATTTGAGACTTTTTTTAAAATTGGCACTTTCCCAAAATTCCTAATAATAACAGAGCTGGAGAAAATTTGCTGTATTTGTTCGCTAATATTTAACTCACCCTGGCAAATAAGGCAGCAGCTACTGAATTCATAATTCAGCTATGCAGGCTGTTGACAACTGGACAAGACTGGAGCACGGAAGGAAGTGGAGGAGCAACTCAGGCTTGAGGATGAGCAAATTTTCACTTTTTGGCCCATCTAGGAAAATTGCATCTGACATCCTTACAATGAGCAAGTGCAATGTAAAGTAGGTGGTAGCTCCACGCCCGACGAGAGGGGGCAGCCCAGGGTCGCAGCCCCGAGCCGGCCGACCAGGTTTTATTTTTAAATTTACTCTAAGTCTAAAAACAAATGGATTATTAGTCTAAAAACAGTTTTAAGTTATGTGTTTATTTGTACCTGTATTGTCCTGTCGCTGTCATGTAACTGTGACATGGAATGTGGATGCAAAATGAATTATCTAAAATTAGAGCGCTGATGCACAGGATGTAAAGCCCTTGCCGTTTCTTATATTTGCCAATAAGTAGGCACAGCAGCTCTGGTCACGTTGGCCGACACGTCTCTCATTACCGTCTACCATCTAGGGATACGGATGAGCATCGATGGTGGTCCCACTAATGTCTTGTGATGGGCTGTTCGAATAAATTTTATTTGATTATTTAAATACTTTAGAATTATTCGAATAAACGACCACGTGAATACTAGTTAGGCTTAGCAGCATAGGTTAACTAAGTAATCGAATAGTTATTAACAAGGCTCACACATGCAGTTATTCGATAGATTGGTACATATTCGAATAATTTATAGCTTGAATAGTTTTAGACCTTTACCAAAATTTGTGAATTATTAGATTTTTAGTTTTTTTACATTTATATTAACTATCTGATTTAAAATTCATGTTTAGTCCTAAATTTGTCTTCTATTTACAAACAGTATTATTTACCTAATTTCTATAGCCCATATATGTAATATTATTTTTATAAGGACTACTAAAATACAAATATATTCACATTCAAAAAAATATATATATTTTATTTTTAAGAAATAAGTATAAATTAAAAAACATAATATTAAAAACACGCCAAAGAATGGAACACTAGTGAGTGACACAAATTTACTTGCCAAAAAACAGAATCACTCTAAATATAAATAACATCATTCATATTAAAACTAAAGGGAATGGATCATTTGTGGAGCAATATTTCCTTTAAATTTGTGGGAAAAGTAAACAGGATGTCTGGAGTTAGATTCCAGGAAAAACTTCCTGCCTCCCAGTGTCTGGCATATTTACCGATTTCAATAATCTTATATTGTAATAAAATTGTAAACACAGTATTATTCGAATACTCTTAACAAGAGACAAGTAGTCTGCGACTCATTCGTCTAGTTTTTATTCGATTACATTTATTATTCGAGGAATAGGGTGTTTGTTGAGCTGCTTTAAAAGTATTTTTTACTTATATCTCTTTACTGTGTTTTTTTTTGTTTTGTTTTAATTAATGCAGTGAAGTAAAACCATCTGTGTTAGTGTGATGTGATTGTTTACAATTACAATTATTGTTCTGCTGCAACGCAAGAGGGACTGACTTTAATGTTTGTAGTGTATTGTTAATTTCTCGTGGTGATTGTGATATTACAGGCTATTTTTTTACCAAATTGCATTATTTTGAATTTACAAACTGCACATTTGTTATTAGACTGTAAACTGTAAATAAGTTTTTAAACTTATTCTGTTTTATTTTGTGTAAAATATTACAAAGTTTTTAATGAGTAACAAAAATATATGTCTTCAAATAATAGGGTACCTTCTTACATAAAATTACATATATTATATAATATCTTTACATAATCTTTTTGTTGCCAATATTATAAAGGACGAGGTTGGGTTTTAGGGGTTAATTTATTACTTGACGGGTGCCAGGGAAAATTTGATCCCTGGGGCCCTTGATTTCTCTCCAACTTAGAAAACACACGAAGGGGCATTTATAAAACTGTGCAAAATTTCAACTCAATCGGTTCATGAGATATACATTATTTAGTACAAAAAACCAAGTGTCAGATAGCTGGCAAAAGAAGTGATTCCAGACCTATGTTTATATGCACCTTAGTTTCACCAGCAGAACAAGCCCTGAAACATTCTTCATGGGTCACCCTGTATAACTATATATATATAGTACACTTTGCTACGCACTGCTGTTATGGAAAAAATACTTCTATTTGAGCGAAGGAGCTAAAATCTACAAAAGATAAGAGGCTCTTGGTTAACACGTACACTGCTAAGGACGCACATGAGAGCTTGACACTGAACCCTATGAGAAGCGGCCTACGCACAGTGCATTGCACACCAACCCCCGTATTGAGAGTATTTTCAATACATAATGCAT
Source organism: Philaenus spumarius (assembly GCA_018207615.1). Classification (NCBI taxonomy): domain Eukaryota; kingdom Metazoa; phylum Arthropoda; class Insecta; order Hemiptera; family Aphrophoridae; genus Philaenus; species Philaenus spumarius. Next base: position 198,830 of record JAGFPH010001919.1, read on the forward strand.
TGCAGCCCCCTTATTGGGAGTGTTTTCAATACACAGTGCATTACGTGCTCGCATGCCAATTTAAGCCTATGTGCTACGGACGCACATGTGCATCCACTTTAAAATATTAGTGATTATTACGTAAAAAGGTTCAAAAATAAAATAAAGTAATTTCTAATCATTTAGGCTATAAATATAAAAAATAAAAGGTAAGCTCCTAGCATAGGAAATGCGAAATTTGCGTAGCAGTGAACGTGTGAAATGGAAGGTTGTGAGTGTTAAATTTCACAAAAATTAGTATGGATCTTGAGAAATTACATCACAAAGGCTCTGGTTCATGATGGAAGTGCTTCTTGAGCTTCTGCCAACATTTGTAGTAGGCTGCGTCCAGTTTTTGGCAGGTTTTTTCTCCCCATGTTGTGATCCCAAGGCTCAGAGAACTTTCAAACATAAATGCCTGCAAACATAAACAAGGTTCATATACAATTTTGGTAATTATTTTCCCCAACATACCTTACCAACTCACAAAATATTTTAAAATTATTTTAAAAAAACATTTCCAATTAATAGTAACAGTAATACAACCACGCAGCTGAACCGCTAACGTGAGTTGAGCGAATTTACAAAATTAAGTTTGTAACGTGATTTTATGGTTTCACGTTATTTGGGAAATTCGTCTGCTCACGAAGACGTTGAATAGCTGCCTGCATGTACGAAATACGTATATTAGTAGAACTTGTCTGTAACTCAGCGTCCAACCGCGGCTCAAGCGCTTCTTCGTTCCGCTCGGAACGAAAAACTCGCTTTGTGAGTTTGCACCTCGACCTAATAGTAGTGATGTGGGCCGGGTAAATACCCAGCGGGTGGGTAAATATAAAATGGGTATTTACCCGGGTATTTACCCTAGGCCAGGGTAAATACCCAAAATAAGGGTATTTATGAAAAATAATGATTTAAATAGTGTTTTAAGTATTTCTAAGCATATTACACTCAGTAATAGCCTTATTTAGAGAATATAGTACCTTTTTGAGTAAAGCCCCCCCCCCCCTCAATTCCCCAAAAATGTCATACAAAAATACCCAACAATTGGGTATTTATTTATTATCAAGCATATGAGTAATAGCTAATATAATAGGTACGAGTACGAGTATTTTATTATTTCAAACATAATGCTGTATTTGAATTTAGGGCAATGGAAATCCTTCACCCTTTTGAAAGAATAGTAATTTTTTTTATTTAGGCTAGGTATTAATTTATAATTTAGGTCTAATCGTCCAAGTATTAATGTACCCTAAACAAACTAGACAAGCAGATGAAACGAGCAATAGGTAAGTAAAATCCACCTAGCTGCAGATATCTTAAGTCCTTCAAGCCAAGATTGCCATCTTGACACTGAAGAATTACTTGACGCTATCAGTTTCATATGTGAAGTAGGGAACAACATGGGCTTGAAGATCATTGACATTAAAAAAGACCATGCTGATTACCGTGATAAAGAAGGAATTTGGCGTCACCAATTCATTTGGGAAGGAATAACATCAAAGGAAGATGAAAAGAAGTGCAGCCTTTATTGTGGTGGAGGCAGCTGAGAGGAACATGTTTGCTAGCTGACGTGGCAATTCGTGGTCTTGGGGCACCTGTCACTTCAGCCGCAACTGAGAGGACATTCAGCACCTTTTCATGTATACACAATAAAAGAAGAAATAGATCAACGACAGAGAGAGTGGCGAAAATTACATACCTCTAACATAATTGGAGATTGCTGAAAAAAGAAAAAATTAATAGACCAACTGCATCCAGCAATAGACCAGAGTTTGAAGATGAAGGCGAAAAAGATTCTCAACCTTTGGAAATTGCTTCAAGCGAGGAATCATCTGAGTCTGTAGAAGAAGTCCCTAGTTCAAATTCTGATTCTGACTGAACCACATGTAGCCTACAACTGCCTACTTTTCTGTATTAAAATGAATTTGTAGCGTTCAAATTGGCATACTTTTTTACCCTTGCTTGATACAAAATTCTGAAATTGTAGAGTAATGGCCTAGATTCTGCATCTGTTTTGGGTTTTATCTTTGTTAACTAATATTAATCTTTTTTGGTCATTAGTAGGCCCATTAATTTAATTGGATGATAATGATAATTACTATTATTAAGGAAAAATATCATTAAATCATTATAGAACATTAACACTATATAGGCTATATTTACTTGAAATAGGTTTGCAATTACCTCGTAGCCTCTTGGTTTACTAAAATTATTCTTATTTGCTCATTAATAGACTCATTAGTTTAATTGGATGATAATATTAATTATATTATGGCATAATATTATTCAATAACTATAGAACGTTCATAATACATAAAATATGTTCACTTGAAATAAGTTTGCAATAATTAATCTTGTAGCAGTCATTTTGTTGAAAGTTATCATAAGTACCCGGGTATATACCCAGAGTATTTACCCACAGTTTTAAATACCCGGGTATTTTACATCACTACCTAATAGCCTAGGGTTTTTTATTGTTTTGCTTCGCTCGCGGTGGTGTCAGTCTCGTAACAGAAGCTGACCAACGATAAAATCCCTCCAGTGGATTTGAACCAAGTACTTTTGTGGTAATTTACAATTTGATCGATTTTTGGGGAACCAGACGTGCCAGAAGGTCGCGTAAACAAACAAAATCTGTAGACTAATCTCCTTTATTAGCGAATTTCCATAGGAAAAATGAGCTATTGCAGTGGCCCTTATGGTGAGACCCAAGGTCGGGAGTAGCAAATGAGCACCGATCATGGTCCCCAGAACACGTTTTGGGGTGTCATTAAAATTCATATATATATATGTATATATATATACAGTAACAATTTTTTGAGATTTTTACTAAGAGAATGAATTTTTTTTAGAGTTTTTTCTAAAAATATAAATGTAAGATGTTATTCTGCACATTTTGTTTTTTTACGCGACCTTATAGCTCGCTTGGTTCCCCCAAAATCGATCAAAACGTGAAATACCATAGAAGTACCCGGTTCAAAGAAAATGTGGTGGATTCTACCATGGGGTTGGCGTGCGAAGCACGCAATGCTTTGTGTGTTGAAAATACCCCTAATACGAGGTTTGGCGTGCGAAGCACGCAATGCATTGTGTATTGAAGACAATCCCAATATGTGGAATGGCGTGCGAAGCAC
>JAGFPH010001919.1:201994-220189 GCA_018207615.1 Philaenus spumarius
CCAATATGTGGAATGGCGTGCGAAGCACGCAATGCTTTGTGTATTGAGGACAATCCCAATATGTGGAATGGCGTGCGAAGCACGCAATGCATTGTGTATTGAAGATACTCCCAATATGCGGAATGGCGTGCGAACCATTTTGCAGCTATTCAGCACCGTCGTGAATAGACCCATTTCCCAAATTGTTGGTCGAAACCCTAAAATATCGGTCTATAAACTTAATTTTGGAAATTTGCTCAACTCACGTCAGCGGTTCAGCTGCGTGGTCGAATTATTTATATTTTTACATAAAACCCCAAAAAAGCTTAATTTTAGTACGTAAAATCGCCAAAAAAGTACTTCCGGTTGTTGAATGCTTTTGGCTAGTGAACTCGTACGAGACAACCTATGTGTGCACCAAATTTGGACAAGATCGGACGTAAAGTGCGGGTGTTAGAGTTTGAACACATATTTACATATATAAAGTTTTTAATCACACTCGAAAATCTGTTCTGGGGACCGTGATCTGTGCTCATTTACTAATCCCGGCCTTAGGTCTCACCATAATGAGGGTCACTGCAATAGCTCATCTTTTCAATGGAAATTTCCTAATAATGAGAACCAACCACTTATTTGATTAACAGCCACGAGGATCGTCAGTTCAATACGGACTAACTTAGTATTATCAGGGAGCTTCTAGGGGCCACTTCGTTAATTTACAATGTGACATAACCCATTATTTTGGAAATCATGGACCAAAATACAAAATTAATGATAGGACGTAGGCAATTAGGAATTTTTTCCAAGACAACAAACTAAATTTATCTAATAAGAAAATAACTTTAAACAAAATTCAGTTCTGCTGGTTAGGCCCTTAAATGTTAATACTAGTAGTTCTGTGAACAGTAGACCTCGCTCGTTGAAATAACAAATGTGGTTTCGAGCTTAGGTTAAAAATAGTGTGCCAGTAAGGAAGTAAACAGAAGGTTTAGCCAGTGAAACATTATTTTGTAATTCCCACGATTCCGGGGTTTCTAGTACTCGTTTTTTTCTTTTCTTGAGCTTTAACTGCTAAAGATTTTCTTTTAGGGGGCATTGTGTTTTATTTAGGTTAATAATGCGTAAGGTAGCTAAAAATATCGCGGTATTGAGGGAAAACATAGAATTAAATATTTACATACTTAAATAACTAAAACTTAACAATGTATTTACAGTTCCATATCAAATTCCAATATTAGAAATAATGAAAACAAACGATGTTAAAGCGTAATGATAGTGACCTCAACCCATGTGCCAACACTTCCCATGCTGGTAATTTTTTGCCGCCACGAGGTTTCATCTGTTTCATCTCATTTTATAATTCAAGTAAAGGTAAGTCAAATACTTTTATAAAATAATATTTACAAGTATACAGTTCTTTGATTTATCCTCTATACTTTTGTTATAATAATATGTCATTTTTGGGCAAAGGATATTATTCCTAAATTACTATTCAAAACAGGCCTAGTTTTGCTAGCAGTCTTGTAGTAGGAACATAAAAACTGGTGTTTTCAAAATAAGTAATTTGAAATTGATCAATATTTTTATACAGTTCTATTTAGAACAAAATTACGAAACTTTTTTATATTTATGAAAAAGTTACAAAAATGTTTACTACTTTTTATGTAGGCCTAAAGTTGAACTTTTTCCTTTCGTTACTGAACATGCTTGTTTCTTGAGCTAATAACTTTGTTAATTTTACTTCAATAATTTTTTTTTACTGGCATATATGAATTCTTTGAACCTTTATCTACGAAAAAGCTATGGAACACTTTTGAATTGGTTTAGAATAAACGTATAAAACATGGTTGAAATACAAAAACTTGGACGATTTTTTACAAATTTGAAGTTTACGGCCATTTTGTGAGCTTACCGTTTGAGATACGGAAAAAATCAAGAATACAATTTTGTTGAAAATCTAATTTGCTACTTGCAAAATGTTATTAGTTTTTAAATTCAACTTACGGTTAAGCCACAAACTGGCTTTGGAAAAAAGCTTACACTGAGAGAACCGGTCCGGGCGCCATTTTTATTTTATTTAAGGGGTTAAAAATGGAAAATACCGTGTATATAAATGGCATAGGAAAAAGGAAAATTCATGCAAAAAATCATCAAAATCGGTAAAGGCGTTTGGCCGTAATCGTGAGACAGACACACAGACGAAATGCCAAACGGTTGAGTTAAAACGGAGACCTTGCTTCGTTCGGTCAACTAATTAATAGCAACAAAATACATCCTTACTAAATAAATTTAAAAAGTGTGAACGTAAAAAGTAAAAGTTTCTGGTTCAAGAAATTTTCTTGAACATTATTGCCTCCTAGGCAGGTGGCCTGTTCACTTAGTATATTTCGATTGATCTTTTATTGTTATACCAGTTTTGAGTTGCATTAGCTTTGATTTGTGTTCGGATACATAAGTTTTTTTTTTCTATATAATGGAAAATAATAAATTTCCAGATTGAAAACCAACTATTATCACTATTCGCTCACCATTGTTCCATCGGCCACTCTAGCAGGTTTCAGATCAGCTGTTGACGCAGATTCGAAGCATTGCAAGTCGGGTCCATGAGGTGTCATTATTGAATGCAACGAAGCTCCACCGGGTAAGAAGCCTTCTTCCTTAGCTTCATAGTTCCCATAAATCAGTCCCATAAACTCACTCATACAGTTTCCTTTAAAAAATATATATAATATAAAAATGGTGGTTAGTACAACAAAGTCAGAACATTCTCATGGGAAAAGTGTTTTTACTGAATAGTTCTTTTTAAATTTATTAATAGATCATGTTTTGAGGTTGTATTCGTTCAATGGCGAAGTGGATATTGTAAAGGAGAAGGTAGAGGGAATGCAGATATGTCAGTGGTAAACAAAATTTCATAATGGAAACCAGGAGAGAGAAAAGGAGATGAGAAAACATTGACTGGATGATCTACAAGGATTTTTGGCGGGCAAGAGCAGGTAACAGAGAGGGATAGAGCTGTTGACCTATTTTGATGAGGATGAATACATTATTGTTAAAATAGAAAAACTAGAAATAATATCCTTAAATAAAAATTGATTTGTAAGTTATAAATTCATTAATTAGTACTACCTGTCATATTTGAACTTCGAGTATCAGAACCCTTTAATATACAGGATGTCCCATAAGTAAAGTGCCAAACTTCGGGGAACGGTTCTATGGGTCAAAATAAGAAAAAAAGTTCATATAAACGCAGACCCGAAAACGTTTTGTTTTCCAGATATACACCATTTTGTTTTTTTGTACAAAATAATGTTTTTTCTGGCAGACGGCACTCAGTTTCAATTTTGTTGTTTAAAGAGCCTACTTAGTTTGTCTTTAAAATGAAATCAAGCTTGAAGGTGGTATAGGCATATCGCTTAACGTTTTCCTTTTATTTTTCAATGTAGGCTATTATTTTCATTAATTTCTAATATTATTATGTATTACTACTGTCTACGTATGTTAATTAAAATTTTTGTAGTATTAACTATTGTGTGAAAACAGTTACCCTTCCTTCCCCCCCCCCCCCCCCCCCCCAACATAGAGTCAGAGAATTAAATAGGGCCTCAAGAATTAAATTTGCCTCAGGTCCCCTAAACCCTTTCGGCGGGCCTGTTCCAAAGTAATCTAACATCTACAGAAGTTATTTCCCTGTAACTACAGAATTATTTTATTTGTACACAATTGAAAGTCATTCTGTAAATAAACATTCAAGGTGAATTGGTTTCCTATTCTCAATTTGCATATAGGAAAACGACCAATTGAATCATAAAGTTTCATATAACAATCTGCAAAGTAAATTCTGGCACAGTTCCAAATATTTTAAACGCAGAATGACTTGACACTTTCAAGACAACTTTGTAATACTATAAAAATATTCTGATGAGGCGAAAAGTGTTCAATGCAATTGGACGTGTTCTTTAATGTTAAATATATCTTTTGACTAAATTTCGCTGCTTTGATTTTGTGCGCGTGAATTTTTATTTCTATCATAAAAACCGCCAAATAAAATTCTCATGAAATTGTTTTACAAAGATTTTTATTGGTATTAGTATAGTAAAACGTATTACAAATTAAATTGTTTGATCTGTGTAAGCAACATCTTTGTTTATTTTATATAAATACAATTTATATTAAATTTTGCCACATATTCGCTGTAATATTTGACTATAAAACACATACCGTATTGTGTTTAAAGGTTTACCCGCCAATTTGCTGAGTTGTATGTTATATTTACCAAGCTGTGTTCTTCTTAAATTATTAGTGTATATTTAGGTATTTAAAATGAAATTTGACTGTGATGAAAAGTATGATCAGCCTACATTGAAAGCTAGGAAAAAGTGCCCTTTTAATATTGCTGATTTTCATACTGAGTAAATCCTTAACATGTTTCTTGAACTGTCAACTGGTTTGTCCTAAGTAAAAACAATCACCACATGCTATTTTGTATACTCCTGTGTTAGTTTTAGCTGGTCTTATACAGGGTGCAACAAAGTTAGTGTTAAAAACTTCGGGAAATGGTTCTATGGTTCAAAATAAATAAAAAATCAAGAATAATATTTTTTCAAAAAACGCTTCAATTTCCAAATATTCGCCATTATGTTTCTTTTACTAAATAATTAATATCTAGAGAACGGTTTAACCGATTGAGTTCAAACCTGGCATGAAGTTTAACCTAACAATTATCTATCTTAAAAAAAATAAGCGATTATATCCAATCATGCGCTTTAAAATGGCGGCTGTTTGAAAATGTCAGACCTAAATTACTAAAAAACCGTACATTTTAACAAAATATGTCAGGACACCTTTTTTGTAGCCCTTTTAATTCCCTATCGGATGATTTAACTTTCAAAACAATAGGATGAAGAATAATAGTTAAGTTAAAGATAATGACAGCAAATGTACATACAATATTGCTGTGTTTACTGTGTTGGTATAGGATGCCGGGTTGAATAATCCAATTATTACACATAACTTAGCTTTATCCTTCATTCGACTGTTTTAACAGTTATACCAAACGATAGGGAACCAAAAGGGCTACAAAAAAAAAGTCTTGACATTTTTTGTTAAAATGTACGAGTTTTGAGTAATTTAGGTTTGAAATATTCAAACGGCCGCCATTTTGAAATGCATGATTGGATATAATCGTTTATTTTTCGTAAGATAGGTCATTGTTAGGTTAAACTTCATGCCAAGTTTGAACTCAATCGGTTAAGCCGTTCTCTAGATATAAATTATTTATTAAAAGAAACAAAATGGTGGATATTTGGAAAATGAAGCGTTTTTCGAAAAAATATTATTCTTGATTTTCCATTTATTTTGACCCATAGAACCATTTCCCGAAGTTTTTAACACTATCTTTGTTCCACCCTATATATTAGGATGGAGTATATCACTTATGTTGTTTCTAGTTTTATAAGCTGTGTATATTTACATTAATGTGTTTATTAGTTAATGTATTTGGAAAGACCGTTCCGTACCCAGACGAAATGAACGTTTTTTGTTTTCTCTTTTGCTGGTTTTTTATTTAACTTTTGTTTAATAAACTGCCGATCATGGAACTTTTATGTCAATTGGATATTGAAATATGTTTTATTGTGTTTAATCCTTCTTCTAAATCATTCTTTCCAAGTGGTATCGTTGAAAGCCTATGTATAAAACTGTTGTAGGCGGCCATCTTTTTATAAGTTGGATGGTGAGAATCTGCATGTATTGTTATATCAGTTGTAGTGGGTTTCCTGTACATTTTATTTTGGAAATTGTTGACATTTTAAAATGAAAACTCCTTTAGGTGCACTTAGCACTTTTCGGATGAGGTAAATTATACAAACTTTTGATGATTTCTTCTTCCTCATTGGTTTACACACGTACTAATATAAACCTGAAGTTTAATGTGACAGCTGATCGTAAAAGAAGAAGAAATCGATGAAATAAAATACTGAGTGGTAAATTCAAAGGCTTAAACTCAATTGCTGTATGTATTTAGTCAAGTCACGCTACCAATGAAATGGACATTGCGCTTCCTCATTTTGTAAGTTGTGTTAAAAAAGTTGTGTAAGTTTACTTGGAAATTGACATTGCACTTCCTAATTTTGTAAGTTGTGTTAAATTAGTGTTCTTTTTGATACCTCTAAAATGGACATACTGCTTCTGAATTTTGTTTAAATGTCTAAATTTCCTAACTTGGTTGTTATGGTAATGAATGTAAATGCAACAAAGAAACGTGTTTTGGTTCAGTACATGCCTAACCTAAAATTATGTATTTTTATTATTGACTGTGGACAATCGAGTTTATGTTATTTTTTAGATTTCAATTTAAAATGGGACAAGATAAAAAATAATTATCATAGTTCAGACTAAACCAATATAACCAATAATTTAAATTCACAACAGTTTTCACTTCTTCGGCAGTCCTAAGAATGCTTTCTTTTTTATTATTATTGAAATATCAAGAAAGTTGATATTGTCGCCTGCTTCAGTTTCAAGTGTAAATTGTATGTTCTTATTAATAACTGTTCATTTTTTATAATTTCTAAGATCCTCTATTTGCCAATGTTTGTGTATGTTTTTATTGTTGTAATGTTTGACAACTTCTACTGGGCGACGATTCTGATGATGGCATGTAAGTTCTGAAATGCGTAAAAAGGAAAGAATAAATAAATTACATTAAAATTTATGTTTTTTTTTTCTTCAAATGAGGAAAATGAATTTTTTTATTAAATTCAACCGTAATAAGTTAAGATGTAAATACTCACTGTGGTAATAAGGTGGGCGGAAAGTGTGCTCCTGAACAGACCATCTTGGAGGGAAGATAACGAAATCGGCAATAGCAATGCCTGGCTTGAGTGATGGACAAGTTAACACTGTGAAAATTGAAGGGTCCTGAAAACAGATGCATTTAAATGAGTAAAAGATGAATACATATCTTTTATTTGCTTGTATAGAAAGTAGAAGAAAATATTATATTAATTTTGTCGGTCAAATGACCCCTAAGTAAGTCAAGATTTGAACAAAATGTGGTTATCTATATATACAGAGTGTTCATAAAGTCCTTTTAACCCCCCTCATTATTTTTGTTACTAAAAATAAGTTAACAAAACTTTGTATAAATCTTGTGTTATAGAACAGGACACATTTTTTGACATATCTGACCCTCTATGATTATGGGCGGCTTAGGGGGGCAAGGGGGTTGGTTAGAAATTTCAAACATAAAGGCAGGTCATGTAATACACCATTGAAAAAAGCTCATTAAAAGAGAAACAGAATGGCGCAAACTAGAGCTTAGTATCTTGCTTCGTTTCAAAGTAATGGGCAATCAAAGTTCTGGATAATAACACACAACCTACTTATTCCTACTATTAAATTAATAACCTTATTTAATGCTATGATAACAATATAATTTTTCAGAACTTTGATTGCCCATTATAGTAGAACCCCTCTTACCCGGTCTCGGATCAACGGGTTCGCGGATCAACGGGTCTATCCCATGGAACAACAGAGTTTTTTTCTCTTACAGATTATATTACTGTAACGAAAGACTACATAGGCATTGCTGTAACTGGCCGGAGTCTCAAACATTGATTGTTTGACGGACATTTTCTGGAAAATAAAGCGGGGTTCCTCAATGTTAATTAGGTGTGGAATGTTTTAGTGTTGTGGCAGGCAGATACAACACAATAATACTTTATAATAAAGAAATATGCTGTCTTTTATTAAATTTTTTCATTAATCGGAAATCGCAAGTTAAAAATAGCCTTTTATTAATTACTAGCTGACCCGGCAATGCTTTGCTATTGCTTAATTTGAAACTTTGAAAGCCTGTAATTTTCGTATCCCTGAGGGCCGATGTAAATTATAATGGGATTCTGCTCATTGCTTGATTTACCTAACCTAAAATTATATTCATTTTTTGATCCAAATCAGTTGTTGATCAAAATCAGCTGTTTTAAGGTTTTCATACGAACAGCTGTTGTTTTTTGTGCCCCTGATAAAATCAAAAGAAATATTTCTTCTTCTTCCGTAAGATTGACCTTCCATAAGATTAACATTGAAACTTTGAGCCCTAATGTCCTAGGACTTCGGTAAATGGCCTAAAACCTTCCCAGGGTTAACCTGTGTTACTATGCAAAATTTCAAAGCAATCGGATGGACGGTTTGGTAACGCATAAAGGACAAACATACAAACGTACATACATTGAATTTTATATTAATTATAAAGTAATTCTTTTAATTAAATATTAAACTCATTTTTTTACGTAATTACGATTTTCTTTTTCCATCATTGATCTCTAATTTTATTTCTTTGAATGTACGTATTAATGATATTATTTTTTAAACGTTAACCTCCAACTTAACATTTTGTGTCCACTTCAATAATGTCAAATTTTAATTATTGTAAATTATAATTAGTTTATATTAAAATAAAATGCTTACTTTTTTCCTAGCTGACATAACTACCTGGTGACAAGTGATTTACTATATTACCTTAAAATAACAATATGTACATAAACGTAACGGATAATGATGTAAATATTCCCGTATCAAACAACTGTACTTCGGAAGTGGTGGTGCTCATTTAAAAACGATTTCATAATGATGTAATCATTTTATCGCAAATCGGTGAATTGAAAAGTTTAGATCAATTCATTGGCTACAACCTTCCCGCTGGAAGTTTGTTTGTAACCCAAAAATAAAAAATTTCCTCTCTTAGTAACTTTTCCATGTCAGTCAGTGATAATTCTCAAATATTTTCAATTTTAAAATTCAAAATACCTGTTAAAATAAATGTTTTTATACTGTCAGAATCCGTACTTTATGTAGATTAAGAATATCTAAGTTTTATTTTACTGAAGCTTTTCCGTCGAGTTACAACAGCGAGTAGTCTTCGCAGTTAACATCGCAGTGACGACATAGACGACCGATACTGCGACACCGTAAATGAGCAAAATGGTATAGCCCTTGTTATAGAGCCCTGCACCTACTGTGCCCTCACCCAAGGCCGTAGTCAGGGAAATCTTTTTGGGGGGAAGTCAGGTCAGGACCGGGGATTTGAATTTAAACCCTTTTGACACATTCACTGCTAAGCACGCACATGCGAGCTTGACACTGAACAGTATGAAAAGCGACTGACGCACATTGCACGCAAAACCCCCGTCTTCAGAGTATTTTCAATACACAATGCATTGCGCACTTCGCACGCCAACCCCCGAATTAGGAATATTTTCAATGCACAATACACAACCCCCTAAACGACCTTATATATAGCCCTCCAAAATCAATCAAAACACCATAAAAGCTTTAAAATCCACGTAAGGGATTTGGGGGGGTGACCCCCTTTGCCCTCACCTTTTCTATGTCCTGGTGGCTCTGACAATCAGACAGCTCAGCTCGCTTGTCCTGACGTCCACCTGGACTGGCACCCCTCACGGTAAAACCCTCTCTGGACTGTCCTTGACGCCCATGCCGGCGTCTACTCCCCGAAGCCCCCTGTCTCCCGAGACCTCTCTTCTTACCCAACAACCTTTCCCAAAAGCCCTCCATTATAATCTTTCCTCCCTATTTAAAAACTCTTGCCCCCTCCCCTCAGTTTACGCTGTCTATTCTAATGTTAGCCTACTTAACAAAGCAACTTTGAGATTTACATCAATTCTAATTACAATACTTAACTATCTACTCTATAGTACTCTCTATTACTAGAGAGTAGTAGTATTATTACTCTCTATTACTGTGATAATACCTAATTGTGCTTACTAATACAATTATACTATTGTTAAACATTTATCAACACTGTTTTGTGTTAAACTACTTAACAACTCATTTCATTTCGTAACAGAATCGTCTACAAAACATCCTGCTCCAGGCTTTGAGTCTAGTTGGTTCTGTGAGCAATTAGTGCCTGTAGTGGCTGTTGATAGCTTCTAATGTGGCTGCTTTCAGAGTTTCAGGACGGTCTTTCTTTGAGATATTGTCAGGTAGATGGAGTCTTATATTGGGAAAACAGAAGGTCCAGGAAGGGCTCTGGTTTACAATCGTGATTTTATCAGGCAAGATTTCAATGAAGGAGGATGAGCGTTGGTGAAAGGATTGCTTATATGCTGGTTCAATTCTAGAAACTAGTTGGGGAAGTGATGGGATTTTCAAATGTTTGTGCCAGACTATTCTGTCAAGATGGATGTCCAAAGGTTCGATGTTAAACTCTATTTCCATTGCATGTGCAGGGTTACTTCTTGGACAGCCTAATCAGAGTCTTAATTCTGAATGTGCTTCAGTTTGTCTAGGTGCATGAAAGTTCATATAAAATTTAATTATCAATAATCTATATAGATACATAACGAGTGGCGCAAAAGATACTCGACAGTCGGTAAAAAAAATTCTATAAAAACAAATTGACAGGAAGAAGTAGTACAATAGTTTCAGCCCGTGATGATGGTATTACAAAATATTGATAATTATGCGTTGTCAAGTTGGCGACAACAGAAAACAACAATCAGTCTAGTCAGATGGACATGTTTAAAGCTGTAGTTTGCGAATTGGTTTTTGTGTTAAACAGTTGTAAAGATGTTGAGTAGGATTTTTGCTTTATAAACTTGTTATAAAAGTAGTGCTACTGCAGTTATTAATGAATGGGGTAGACATTTTAATTCAATCCCCCCCCTCTAGACAAACAATGTACGCCATACGAGATATATTTGAACAACATGGACCTGTAGTGGATGCACCAAGTTCTGGCCGCCCAATAACAGTCGCAACAGAGGAAAATAAATTGAGCGTATGTTTAACTGTGACTCAAAGTCCGTGAAAATCAATCAGAAGATTAGCCTTTGAGGTTATCACGAAGGTATGTGCAAAGAATGTTACACTCACTTAAATTTAAAGTTTACATTCCACGTTCAGTACATGGGCTACTTGAAGATGACCCAGATCGACGTCTTCAATTTTGTGAATTGACGATTAACCGACACAAACATGATCCTCAGTTATTCAATAAAATTGTGTGGTCTGATGAGGCCAATTTTAAGTTACCGGTAATCGGACAAGTTAGCAGACATAACTGTACTTGCTGGTATACTGAAAATCAAAATCTTTTGTTAGAGAAACAACTCAATCAACCAGGTGTGAGTGTTTGGGGGTAATGTCATCATTTGGCGTACTTGTACCATACTTTTTTAACAGTGGCATGAGATAAATATTTGGACATGCTTCAAAATTACATGGTACCAAGACTCATAACGTGTGCTGAAAACTTTCAGGAAATTTAACCACATTATGCCACTGCATTCCGCGATTATTTGAACAAAACTTTTGAAAAAAGCGTGATTGGTCGAAGGGCAGATATTAGCATTCCTCCATATTCACCAGATGTCATGTCAATAGATTTTTTCGTATGGGGTGTCGTCAAGGACTCTGTTTGTTCTAAAAAGCCACAGATCGTTGACGAATTGAAAGACTACATACGCGACGCATTCCACTATTTGAACAGTGAAAACGAACTATGCCGAAGAGTAGGCCTATGTAACAGTGTTCCCGGAAGACTTGAAAGACATTAATGAAGGGAAAACAGTTTGAAACGAAAAAATAATTGTAAATATTGTCTGTAATAAATTAAATAAATTCAGTGTTTTTTTAAAGTAGTGTCAAGTAACTTTTGTGCCACTATGTGTATAACGTACAAACCTTCTTCTGTATCATGTGTTATTCTGGGATCAAAACAAATAGAAACATGATTGCAAAAGATTAACACTTGAAAATGATTGGTTAGTTACTTACACAATGGTCAAATGCAACAGCATTGATAGTCATGAAGTTATTCAGGTTGTATTTGTAAGGTACGTAGTTGCCGTGCCAGGCGACCACATCGAACGGACTGTGATTTTGTTTGGCTGTGAAGAAATGACCTTGATACTTGGTTATGACGGTGTAGTCAGTTTCAATGTCCTCGTAGTATGCAACAGGTGTCAGGAAATCTCTAGGGTTTGCGAGTCCGTTAGCGCCTAAATACAACAATTGAAGAACTTGCGATTAATTCAACCATGTTATAATTAAGGATTCAAAGAGTTTTTACTAGGAAATGTGGGATTTCAAAACAGATTAAAACAATTTTGGCAACATAACCTGCGGTTTCTTTTATAAAAAAAAGTTCACGAATTTTGTTTATTAACTTTACAAGAAGCGAAACGTTATAAAATGGTTAAAAAAATTCAAATCTAAAACAAAAAATTACTTTTTTGCTGTAAGTATATTTAAGATCATTTAAAAAAATCAGTACGTCTGTAATTGATGCCATATTTGTTAAACATGGTCAGTATATTTCCAAGCGACTCGCAAGTAAAATCAACGTTATTTGCTTAATAATTTGTTGACGCAATAACCAAGTTTTTAACTGTACATTTTTTCTGAGGGATATCATTTGTATCGTATTGAACAATCTGAGAAGACCCACCAATTGAATACTCTTTATCGCTTATTCTGATTAAACTTTAAAATATTATGTAGTAGAAAAGCACAGGCGATGATAACCACCTAGGTTTTTTGCCTTTAAAAAACCAAAAAAAAAAAAAAAAAGTAGAAAAGTACCATAACATGTTTGCAAAGAGGGACTTATCAGCTGCTTCAATGATCATGTTGTTTTTCGGAACTTACCAATTGGTCCAAGATTAGGCAGTTGGAAATGAGCATCAAACACTTCAAGAACATAACCCCTGGAAGCGCCTTCCACAGCAATGTTGAATCGCATCCCATGCTGCAAATAATTTACACTTTACATTAATAATTATGTTAAACTTGGTTCATCAATTTAAATTAAGAGACGATCGGTTCCGACCGGCGAAGTTCAGATATTATTAAACACTGAAATACATTCATTAACCCATAAACATAAAATGTTGGTTCATCAGTTTAGGCCTAACCTAAAATTATCGTGTGTATATTTAATTTATTTTACCTGCCTTAACGGCAACATACATGCAATAATTTTAGGTTAGGCCTAGACTGATGAACCAACATTTTACGTTTAATGAAAGTATTTACAATGAATGGACATTTAACTGTGTTTACCATCTAAGCTTTGATGTTATAATTAATTCTACACCTTCATTATAATAACATTAAACGTATGGAAACAGTAAATATTTGTACAAAAAACTAATCTAATAATAAACGGCAATTGAAAGATTAAAATTATGTGTTTATGTTGCCGTTAAGGCTGGCAAAAGAATTGAAGAAAAGGCGTGATGAACTTCGTTCCTGACGAGGGTCCCTCGACCGTACACATTGACTTTTTATATAAATGAGTACATAACACATTTAAATTAATTGTACTGGCTAAGGTCATTTCAACGGATGGAAGAATGAAGTTAGCAGATATTAAATTTTATGTGGGTGTATTTTTTGTTATCAAAATTTTATGAATATAACTTTTATTGAAATGTTATAATTTTAATATTTAAAACTAATTTTAAAAAGCATAAAGTTGTAAAAGAGGGAAAAATGTATGTGTTGTTAAATTATTACTATATGACCTAACTTAATATAAATGTAACGTTTTATCAAAAAAGGAAGAATAAAGATTGATTGAGATTGATTGATTCCACAAAAGTCGTTGGGAACTGGTCAAAACAACAACCATATGAACAAAAGTGTCTTTTGCCTTTAGACAATATTAGCTTTACTTAGTTTTTGTAATTTGAAAAATACTTAAATCCTAAATTTGTAGACTCACTTGTATCACACAAATTTCATTTGGGCTGACCACCATTTTTCCAAATTCTGTTTTTATATGAAGAGCGCCTTGTTGTGGAACTGAAACATGTCACAAACATCTGAGAAAATCCAATTTTATTATTTATCGCGTCTGTAAATGAATTCTCAAAGAACAGGACAGATCTTAAAGTGTGTTTAAAATAAGAATAAAAAATAAATAGTACGATCAAGCAGCTGAACGAATTTCAAAAATGAAGTTTATATGTTTTAGGGTTTCAACCAACAATTCGGGAAATCGGTCAACTCATAAAAGCGCTGAATAGAGAATTTGTTTCACCTCAGCTTCCAGCCCCGCTTACGAATTGCTTCGTACTGCTCGCAGCGGAAAAATTTGCTTTGCGAGTTCGCACCTCGACCTTGTGGTCTCGACTTGAAGACTGCTTCGCATAGCTCGCAGCGGAGAAAAAGATCCCAAGATCTTGGCTTCAGATCATAAGATGCCAAGCTAAAATCCCCTACGGTGATGGTATTTTATGTTTTGATCGATTTTGGGGGAACCATACTAGGTATAAAGTCATGTAAAAAACAAAATGTGCAGCATAATATCCTACAATTATTTTTTTAGATTAACCCCCAAGAAGTTTCATTCTAGTACGAAAAATCTCAAAATTATTTACTTCCGATAAAAAAAAATGCTTCTGGTTTTTGGATTTCTTTGGCTAACGAACTCATCCAGTGACATAGACAATCAATGTGTGTACCGAATTTGGATAAAATCAGACTTAAAATGTGGCCGTTAGAGTGTGAACATACAATTTTGAATGACATCCCAAAACGTGTTCTGGGGACCATAATCAGTGCTCATTGACCACTCCTGACCTTAGGTTTCACCACAAGAGTCATTCCAATAGCTCATCTTTCCTAAGGAAATTTGCTAAAAACAAAGATGTTATTCGATTGATATAATCAAACTACTTAATACTATGAAATTCTATTCAAACAAACTGTTAATTCAAACAAATTATTTTTTAATAATTCATCCTTTCCTATCGTGTTTTAAAACTGCTCACGTAATTTATTGTAAGTTTACTGCGATATTTATTATGATGAATTGGTTTATCAGTAGTCAGAGGCAGAGGTACACTTTAGTAGTTCGAGCTCTACACTTCCATGGTGAGACCCGCTATAACGTATGGCGTCATTGTGTGGTGGACAAGAAAAGAGGTCCAGGGTGCCAAGTATGGCGAGAGCGTTTAGCAGCACTACTAGTGCTGTTCTGGACTGCTGCCTAGATATTTTCCCGTTTGCAAAACTAGAGGCTAGGAAGAGTGCTCATCCCCTTCAATGTGAAAATCTCTGGATGTACAATCCAAGGAAAACTGTACAGCAAAAAAAACTTATCTAAAATAGAGTAAACAACGTGTGTACCTAATATTAGATGACTAACCTATTAAAAGATCTCCATCTGCATTGTAAAAACACTTATTCCCCATTGATGTATTGCAGAGATAAATGTGTATCCCAATGCCAGACCTTGTCATAGGATCTCCAGCGCCACATATTGTATGAAGGCCTTCGACCCAATCAACGGTGTCGTTGTTATTCGGTAAGGCGAATGGAAGCCATCTCATCTAAACAGAAACGTAAAGTTAATTTGAATAATTAAAATAGTAGTTGTTTTGATTGTCAGTACGTGTCCCGAACATGACAATAAAACCACGAGTCAACCCTAGGAAACTGTCTTGGGGATGCGCAGTGGCAAAGAGAAAGTTTACCCAAGACAGCTACTAGTGGCAACAACCACCTCCATCAAGGCCGTAGACAGGGAGGTGTTAGGGGGTCAAAACCCCCCCGAAATCCCAAAATTTAGTAGTAAAAATTAATACTACGTTTAAAAAGTGTGCAAGTTAAATTATAAAATAGACAACACCACAGAGGATCCAACAACATATTTTAAGTCATTGTGCATTGCATGCATACTGATATTAAGATTTGCTTGATTAAACTACAACGTACAATTCACATGGATGCAGTAGGTTGCAGCCTTACTCTCTTGTGAGTTGTGAGCTTGATCTGATCTATTAAATAAGAAAACTATGAAGGTTCAACAAAAATACTTTACTTTAACAAAACAAAATCATTCATCATCCTTATATACTATAATATTTTACATGGGTAACTATATAAAAATTTTAAAAATAAGTACGGAAATTGTTGTTTAACACGTTCACTGCAACGAAAATTTCGTATTTCCTATGCTAGGAGCTGACCTTTTATTTTTTATGTAGCCTAAATGTGCAGAAATTGCGTTATTTTTTATTTTTGAACCTTTCTGCGTAATAATCACTAATATTTTAAAGCGGACGCACATAGACTTAAAATTGTCATGCAAAGCACGCAATGCTCTGTTAATTGAAAATACTCCCAATACAAGGGTTTGAGTGCGAAGCACACAATGCGCTGTGTATTGAAAACACTCACAATATGGGATTGGCGTGCAATGCACTGTGCGTCGGCCGCTTCTCATAGTGTTCAGTGTCAAGTTCACATGTGCGTCCTTAGCAGTGAACGTGTTATAAGGGTTTTAATTCAAATCCCCGGTCCAGACCTTACCCCCCCCAAAGTTTTCCTGGCTACGGCCTTGACCTCCGTTGGTTTATGTCTCCCCTCTTCTACCTCCCCTCCTACGTGCATCGAGAGTTTCATCACTTGCCTCACGGCCAGTAAACTAGAAAGCGGCGGAGAAGTTTACCCACCACTATTAGACTCCAACCCATGACTCGCGCATTTAGGGTCGTGTTTGGGACAACTTTTAACCAACTTCTCAGCATTTTTACGGAAATCTGAAATACACATTTTGAAGCTCATGCTATTTACGTTCAGAATCTGTTAGAAAAATCTAAATCGGTCCTAACAATTTATTTGTATGTATTTTTTTAAATATCGCTCAAAATTAATTGTTTAAACAGTTATTATGTAAAATCTATATATTCGACCCACCTTGTGCATTGTTAATCTACATGCCATTAACCGTCATTTTACACAATTTTAAAGCTTTAACTATTAAAATGTTAAAATTATACATTTTGCAAAAAATAAAACTTTTCATGGTTTTCCCAGTTTTTCTCATTCAAAAATGCACCGATCAAGACTTACAAAGTCTCATTTTAAAGGTATTTGAATTTACTACAACTTTCCCATTGAAAGTTTTATCCAATGATTTACAAAATATAAGAGAAAAAAAGTTAAATTTTTCACGGTTTTTGTAGTTTCAATAGTTCCACAATAAAAAATCATTGTTTCCGAAGGCGGTCATAGGCGTAACCAGGACGACCATAGGGGTGGTTGGGGGAGGTTACAACAAACTGGGGAGAGTAATTTTTTTTTAATTAAGATGCAAAATAACACGTTTTAGGCTTCCCAAAAGTACTTTAAAATGATATAGGTATGTATAATTTTCCACTTCTAATTGTGATTCATGCCTATTTTAGAATAATTTAGAATAGCAACCATGACTCATCCCCCGCCAAATATTTCCGTGCGCTGCCTCTAACCTCTTAGGCTTGGAAAACACGGCGTTTTTTTGCCGGCTGCGGATTAGTTACCGTCCTTGCTCATAAAAAGCCTCATTGGGATTCATTAAATTGAAGTTTCTAGTTCATTAATCACGAAATGTATTATGTAATATATCATTTCTTTTAATGTTTTATTGATATGAACAGAGAGCAACTCTCGCTTTATTGTTACTCCGTCGCCGATTGAAAAGGAATCAACAAAATATACTTATTTTCGTTCATCCAATCAATAAATAAAAGCAGAGAAGATTTAGGAGATACACTGTGTTTCATGATTTGAGGAACTAGAAGAAATATTCTTCAATTATATAAGAATGTCGGTTTCGTCATTTGACGAACTGCACACGCGGCTGAAGGATAGCACCCTACGAAAAAAGTAAGGAAAATTTGCGTGCATTTGGTCACATTCGCCCCTGTTTCGGCGGAGAGATGGAAAATCCATCAATTGTAATGGCAGCGAGCGACTGCACAGCTACCGCTAGCGGCAAATAAACAGATCGTTTATTTTTCCGACGAATTTGAATGCTCTAATACTCTACTTCGCATCACTGTTGATATGACGGCGACGGCAAATAATCCGTGGCGGACGAAAACGCCGTGTGCTGCCTCTAGAACACTATACTTTGATACACTACATTGCATCTGTATAAAATAAAGTGCCAGTGGCCAATTCAACCAAAGATAATGTCAGCAATATATTGATAATTTATTGTAGCTTAACATTTGCATAGGTGTTGAAAAACAAGTTAGATATTTTAATATAAACAAAGTCCGAAATATTTTTTCAATGGGGGGGGGGTTATAACCCCCAAAAACCCCCCTGGTTACGCCTATGAAGGCGGTATTTTCATCAACAAACTATTTCTCAAGTCATTACGCCGTATTAAGCTTGAAGCAAACAATA
>JAGFPH010001919.1:220289-233366 GCA_018207615.1 Philaenus spumarius
TAGATCTTTAAATTAATTGTAAAGCCCATGCCGCTTGCGGTACGGCATATAGGCGTACTGTAGAAAGAAAATATGACTAAATTTTAAACTAAGTGTGATCGTATAAAGCTAAATTTATTGAAATAAATTGAATCCTTACCGGTGAATGCAGTACCAGAGAGCTGTTCAGCGTAAAGTCCATACGGACACTTCTGAGGGTTATTCTGACCATTCGGTAACGCTCCTGGACGTCTTGGGTCTTCCGATACAAACTCGTTTCCAAATCCTGATAAATACTACGTAACAAAACAAATGTTATAGTTCTGCAAACGCCATGGTAAGAAAAAGTTCAAGTTTCTTGTCTCCCTTGAATTTAACTAACGAAATAAAACATTTCTGATATTAGATATGAAATACCCCCTTCCCTCCTACCTATTTTCAGGACAGTAGGGCTGTTGTAGCATAGATCATGAATAATAAAATAGATCATGCATGCATATGGCGGCTTTGTGGCGAAAATAAGGTTGTCGGGAAAATATTGCATGATCGCGCCGTGGTGTAGCGCTAGGGAGAAATCACTGGTAGCATTGGTGCTACGCACCGATTCCGCCGTTTCCCCCATAGATCGCTCCACTATCGTCGACTTTCCAGCGTTATTGATATTTTGCATTGGATCGGAGTTCTATTAGGTTATCCAAATACAAATGGTTGTAGTCAGTGGCCGATCGTAGCTACAATTAGTGTCGGAGGAGGGGGGTGCTGCACCAAAAAATGTTTTGCTTTTTTTACTTTCTCACCATACTATAGTATAGAGAAAGTATAGTGATCGCAAAAAAAATCAATGTTGAGATTTTTGTGGAAATATCCGTTTTGGGACCTCCTGAGTTGAAAAAAGTGGTTTTTACAAAATGTCTGTCTGTATTGTCGGTCTGTATGTATACAAAGCTAGAGAGAAAACTATTCAATCGATTTCGAACAAATTTGCACCAGACATGTCAATTAGACCTGTATAGATGCACGAAAAAGGGTTTCGAAAGTTTTTGAAAAACAACCCCCTTTTCGGCCAAAAACCCCTAAAAAACTCAGGTATTATTTTTTTAAAATAAAAAACGGCTTTAACGATTTTGATAAAATTTGGCTTTATTGTAGCCCTTAATCTACCATATCCAAAAACTCGCATCTTTCTAAAAATTATAGTTTAGCTAATAATAATAATAACTGATTTTTGGAGGTTTTTGGCCGAAAATGGGGTTTGTTTTTCAAAACCCTTTTTCGTACTCCTATACAGGCCTAATTTACGTGTTTGGTGGAAATTTGTTTAAAATCAATGAATAGTTTTCTCTTTAGCTAATAATAATAATATTTATTAGTTAATCTCCTACTTTAATATCACTTCTCCTACCCCTCCTACAATTATGAAGTCACAGTGAATCTGTTTAGTAATTTAAATATGTTTGTGAGAAAGTATGTGCCAGTTCCTGGTACCGTTTATTTAAATTGTGTAAAAGAAAACAATCATGTATAAATTAATTTATAATTAATGCATTTTCATAGAATAGATAAGTGACCCTTATCAATGATTAATGATTACATATCAATAAGACGAAAGTGCCAATGTTAAACATTCAGACCAGGGAAGCAGGTATAAAAGTGTGTTTGCGCCATCGGCCGCTAGGATTCGGCACTACGGTCACATGACAGTCGGACCTCTCTGTCTCTCCTCCTCTTTCCATCCTTGTCCCACACTCGGCCGGCAAAACGCGTCCTCAAAGTTCCTAGCGACTGATGCCTAAACTCACTTTTATACCGACTTTCCTGGTCTGACTTCTAACCATTTAAACTGTTCGTCTTATTTATATGTAGTTATTGCCCTTATGATAAGACCTAAGGTCGGGAGGAATAAATGAGCACCGATCATGGTTCCCAGCACTCCTTTTGGGGGTCATTAAAAATTCTATACACAGTATTTATATATGTCTTCGCACTCTGGCGGCCGCATTTTAAGTCCGATTTGGTCCGAATGTGATGCACACGTTGGTCGATTAAGTCGCTCGGACGGGTTCGTTAGCCAGAAAAATCCAACAACCGCAAGTAGGCTACGTTTTTTTTACCAAAAGTGCCTAACTTTTTTTTAGATTTTTCGTACTAGAATGAAACGTCTTTAGGGTTTTATATTTTAAAAAATGTATGTATGGTATTGTTGTTCACATTTTGTTTTTTACACGACCTTATAGCTAGCTTGGTTCCTCCAAAATCGATCAAAACGTAAAATACCATAAAAGTACCCGATTCAAATCCACGCGGTAATCCCAGGCTGACGGCCGCAGTTTGTACGCTGTGAGCGAAGCGAAGCTCATAACCCGAGGCCGCAAGGTCGAGTTTTTCCGCTGCGAGTGGAACGTAGAAGCGCGTGAGTCCAAATCGGACTTGAAACGCGGTGCTAGAGTGCGAACTCACATATACATATCATTTTTAATGACACAGAAAAACGTGTTCTGGGGGGCCATGGATCGGTGCTCATTTACTCCTCCCAACTTTAGGTCTTACCGTAAGGGTCACTGCAATAGCTAATTGTTTCCTATGGAAATTCGCTAATAATGAGTTTTCAGAATTGAAATGCTACGTTTAATCAGGCGATGTTTCAACCTGATAATCTATCACCGATTTTGGTAGCCTAGCGTCTAGCCTAGAAGGCCTACACGACAGCTCTACGCGTTACAGTAGGACTTTTACTCTCCGCTAGATTCTACTTTTGAGAACAATAAAGAAAACAAGAAAAATAATGTAATTTAATGTACAGCTCACTTAAGGGGCCACGGGAAAAAATTTCTTTTACCCATACACTCTGGTATTCATGAAAAATGTTGGTTTTGAATGGCTAAACGACGAAAGCAGTTAATTTATTTTCATACATATAAATTTTATGAAGTAAAGTTTTCTCACGTTGGCTAGCCTACTCTGTGTTTCTGTTTAGTGCCCGTGAAAAAAAAAGTTCTTCATGTTTCATGAAAATGTGTTGCTTAGCTGCAAAAACAAATAGGCCTACAAATCTGTGGACAATAACCCTGTTATAAATAGCAAAAAACAAGTTTTAGACTTTGCACGTCTGTAGGCCTATATAAACCTATGTTTGGGCTGAGCGTAGGCCTAAAACTATGCCAGTTATAGTCAAGTGTCCATATCTTGCTAATAAATTTACTGTTATTGTTTATAAATCAATAATGTACTGCCATAATGGTATAAACTGTAAGGACAATCATGAAATCATGGATATTTTCAGTTTTTCTACGTTTTACCGAAAATTAGGTTTTTTGGACTTTGATGTAACTTTTCTCAACATCTAATAAAGATATTGATGCCAAATATTTTGTGCTTTCTTAAAACATGGTCTCCTAGAGCGCTACATGATAATTTCAAAAAATTCCTCTTACTTTGCTTAAAAAAAATATATTTTATAAAAATTTTAACCGGTAAATTACAAATTATTTTTGAAATGATAGAAAAATACTTAGAAATAAAATTGTACAAAAATGTAACGTAGCGCACTTTGAAAAAGTATGATTAAAAAGTATTGCCCTAAGTCTTATATGGTTCTTGAGAAAATGTGCACATACTTATTATGGAGTAACATAGGCGTGGCAAGTCCCCCTTAAAACAGTACTTGTACTAAAATGTAGATATACAGAAAGTAATTATTTAAAACAAAATAACGAGATTGAAATCACTGCTTAATGATAATTCAAGATTAGGCTAACCTTTAACTCAGCTACTGCCATTCTTCAGCCGACTTGACAGAATCTACTGACTGACCAGAATCCAAGGTATAAACAAATTACATCGAAGATGAATACAAATCTTGTTTCCCCAAGGACAGTTTCTTGTGTAAACAAGTTGGCTTTTTTCCAAAACTGGAACATTAACTTAGAAATGCATACAGTCAACACATTAAGAAAGTGCGCCTATTGATTGTATATATTAGACACTAGACCGGCCTATGGGGCACGCTCGTTAGTCTGTTCCGGATCTATTGTTGTTACGTAAGAGAGCTTTAAAAAAATTCGAAATAGATGTTTAAAGATAAAAGTCAAACATCGTTTTGTTATTATTTAGCTTAATTGATGAGATAATAAGTAACAATTAATCTTTAACTGAAATCGAAGTCCAAAATTCATTCCAAATGAAAATACAGTAGTTATAAAATAAACTGCTCTCCGCAGGAAATTGGGACCTCCGATTGCAGGCAATCAACGTTAAATTCAAACTGTCTAAATGTAGGCCTATAAATAATTCGACCACGCAGCTGAACCGCTGACGTGAGTTGAGCAAATTTCCAAAATTAAGTTTACAGGCCTATGTTTTAGGGTTTCAACCAACAATTTGGGAAATAGGTCTATTCACGACGGTGCTAAATAGCTGCAAAATGGTTCGCACGCCATTCCGCATATTGGGCGTATCTTCAATACACAAAGCATTGCGTGCTTCGCACGCCATTCCACATATTGGGCGTATCTTCAATACACAAAACATTGCGTGCTTCGCACGCCAACCCCCGTATTGGGAGTTTGTTCAACACACAAAGCATTGCGTGCTTCGCACGCCACCCCACGATAGAATCCACCACATGGCTTTGAACCGGGTTCTTCTATGGTATTTTACGTTTTGATCGATTTTGGGGGAAAAAAGCTCGCGTAAAAAAACAAAAGGTGCAGAATAACATCCTACATTTATATTTGTATAAAAAACTCCTAAAAACAAATTTATTCTCGTAGGAAAAATCTAAAAAATGGTTACTTCCGGTCAAAAAACGTGCTTCCGATTGTTGGATTTTTTTGGCTAACGAACTCGTCCGAGAGAAGTGGACAACCAACATGTGTACCAAATTTGAACCAAAACGGACTTTAAAATGCAGCCGCTAGAGTGCAAACACATATATTATATACATAACTAGCTGACCCGTACGGCGTTGCCCGTGGTGGTTGGTATTTTCAGTCTTTTTAACGTAATTGTATTCTTTATAAGTGTTCAGTCAGTGAGTGGTATTGGGCTTTTATATATATAGATCTTAAATAATAAAAGCACTATTGTCATAATAATAAAAGATCTGAAATTATGATTTTAGTAACTTTGATCCCCCCAAACCTCTCCTAAAATTTCGAATTTTTTCAAACCGTTTCTTAGTGAGCACCTATGGCCCTAGAGGAAGCTACATACCAAATTTCATTCCAATCCATTCGGTAGTTTTGAAGAAATCGTTTTTTAATAAATTTAATCCCTCCCAAACCCCCGTAAAATTTCGAATTTTTTCAAACCCTATTTTAGTGAGCACCTATGGCCCTAGAGGAAGCTACATACCCAATTTCATTCCAATCTGTTCGGTAATTTTGGAGAAATCGTGATTTAGTCATTTTTACCCCCAAACCCCCTAAAATTTTCAATTTTTAAAAACCCTTTTTTAGTGAACACTTATGGCCCTAGAGGAAGCTACATACCAAATTTCATGCCAATCCGTTCGGTAGTTTTGAAGAAATCGTTTTTTAATAAATTTGAATCCCTCCAAACCCCCCTAAAATTTCGAATTTTTTCAAACCCTATCTTAGTGAGCACCTATGGTTCTAGAGGAAGCTACATACCAAATTTCATTTCAATCCGTTCGGTAGTTTTGAAGAAATCGTGATTTAATAACTTTAATCCCCCCAAAACCCCCTAAAATTTCGAATTTTTGTAAACCCTATCCTAGCGAGCTCCTATGGCCCTAGAGGAAGCTACATACCAAATTTCATTCCAATCTGTTCGGTAATTTTGAAGAAAACGTGATTTAATAACTTTAATTCCCCCAAAACCCCCCTAAAATTTCGAATTTTTTCAAACCCTTTCATAGTGAGCACCTATGGCCCTAGAGGAAGCTATATACAACATTTAGTTCCAATCCGTTCAGTAGTTTTTTAGAAATCGTGATGAGTGAGTCAGTGGGCTATCTTCGCTTTTATAGGCCTATATATAGAAGATATATATAATTTTTAATGACACCCCAAAACATGTTCGGACCATGATCGGTGCTCATTTACTACTCCCGACCTTAAGTCACACCATAAGGGTCACTGCAATAGCTCATTTTTTGTA
The DNA here is from genome assembly GCA_018207615.1 of Philaenus spumarius. Lineage (NCBI taxonomy): Eukaryota > Metazoa > Arthropoda > Insecta > Hemiptera > Aphrophoridae > Philaenus > Philaenus spumarius. The sequence continues at coordinate 226,389 of JAGFPH010001919.1, forward strand.
AGCTCATATGGTTATTCACACTTTACCAAAACCTAAACATGGATTCTCTTATGTTTTGTCCGTCTGTTTGCCCGGGCTAATCTCCGGAATGGGTGAACCAATTTCGAAGAAACTCTCATTTGCACGAAGAGGACTTTCCAGAGATTAATTTAGGCTACTTTTTATCCCGGAAATATTTAGGGTTCATATTTAAACGTGTAAAAATTATGCCCAACCAAATTTAGGGGGTTATGATTTGGATCAAAAGCTTAACACTTTGACAAGACCGTGTGTGTTTTAATTTAATATGGGGTTGGCGTGCAATGCACTGTGCGTCGGCCGCTTCTCATAGTGTTCAGTGACAAGCTCACATGTGCATCCTTAGCAGTGAACGTGCTAAAAGGGTTTAAATTCTAATCCCCGGTCCTGAACTGACCCCCCCCCCACCCCGAAAAGTTTTTCTGGCTACGGCCTTCCTACGAGCTAGTTATCTAAAAGAGCTAGTTGTTGTGTTCTTGCTGAAAAATATTAGCCTAAGTATAGTAGACCCAATAATTCGGACTAGATGGGACTGGGCCAAGTCAGGAAAATTTGCATACACATGCAATTTTATGTACTTACAGTTGCAATACTATTAAACAAAAAAGCAACAGGGCTACATTGTCTTGTATATAAAAAATTCCCTGGGAGGTGCCGGAACGCCGTTCGGCCGAAATAAACACTTCATGAAAGTAATAAAAGATTATAAAATTATATTTTTCTGGAAGAGATTTCCTAATAATAACTGCATAACTTACAGCAATTTGTTAAAAACTAATAAATGTCCAACAATTCTTTAATTCGTCGCTTAATTTAACCATACGAGACAATTATTCAACATTGATTTTGTCTGCAACAATGTACTCTAAAATATCGGCAAAATTAATACCAGTTAATAAAATTTGAATGTAGGTAGCAGCATCTTCCTGACTATTGTAAAATTCCGATCAATATTTTCGTACTTCAACATACCAGGTGGCAGCACATTATGGATACAAAGATTTGTTCACAGAGGCTAAAATTATCGGTAAATTTTATTATTCTGTTTTGGAGCGATTTTTAACAGTGAGACGAGACAAATTTATTGTTTCCTAAAAAAATGTGTGCCGCCTCACTGAGGAATCAACGGTAACTATTTTTGCAGATTTATTTTACAATATTAATTGCCACCAAATTAATGTTGGCATTGGCAGTCAAAAGTTTCGTATCAGTCCCGTAATGTGCTGATACCTGGAGAGTTTTTTGTAACTAGAATGCGCTGTTATATCAAATATTGAATCAAAGGTTTCGGACCAGTTTTGAACTTTATATTGACAATTAAAAGAAGTTGTAATTTTAGTCAAATTAGTTTAGTGTATTTTCTAAAATTCCTAACTTAAATAACTTTCGAGCTTATTTTTCGTTGCTGTGAAGTTGTTTCATATAAACAAAATACTTTGGTTGAATTTACTGGCTACCAAGTACAAGAAATACAAGTTAGAATTTTTCTCTGTCTCCATGGACTACCGTTTCATTTTTATAGGTTAGGCCTACTTTTAATTTTTATAACCTAAATCTTTTCCAGAGTATTTTATTTCATGTTATTTATAAAATTGTGTAATATTTTCTGAATTAGATAAACAAAAATTATTAGTGCCAACCCCTTATAAAATTTGAAGACAAAAAATCTATCTTTGATTTTAATAAATTGAAAAAATATATTAATTTATTATTACACTGGGAGTTATGGGTAGCCTACCGGTATTTAAGTAATTTTTTCTTTCTCATACTGAAGTGGAAGACATGTTTAAATGTATCCAATAACTGTTAGAACTGAATGTTATGTAGGCCTGCACAAAAGTAGTGCATGGCATGATTCGACTTTGGGAAGGATGACCAGGGGGGTGGGGGTTGTATGGAAAAATTTGAAATGTAAATCCTTATGTTTAAATGAATTCCAAGCTACATTGACCTCTAAATGCAATATTTAAAATTTCACTTATTTGTTACCGTACTTTTTTATATAAAATTCACAAATATTTTTTGCTCGTAATGTGCAAAATAAATAAAATATTTATTCATATAAAAATAATGTTATTTTATGCTGTAGGCCTATATTTATCTGACAGGTTCAAATTTAATTTATTGATAGTTTATTTTATCTAATGAAAATAGTTAAAAATAGGCTACTATGCTAAAATGTTTAAATTAAAACCCAATTAAATTATTTTTGGGTTTTAATCTTACATATGTGTGACATTTTTGGATTTACTCTAAAAGGGGCCCTAAAATGCTATTTTAAAATCATAGCTCTCACTTTTGACATGGATCAAAACAAACAAAAATACAAATCATAGGTATTAACTTACATATTACAAAAACTTAGTTCTACTCAAGAAAAGAAAAAAGAACAAGACACAAGACAACTTTAGTCTACAATTTAATGTCCAGCTTCCTTGGCTTTTTTGTGAGCTCGTTTAAGACCTCTTCATCTGAAATTTGGACATCCATGTGGACGTGCAGCAACCACCAATCCGTTAAGCCGTCGTGTTGTTACAGGAGTGTTTCTCAGATACGTTTTAAGGTATCTGAGACACAAAAACGATTTCTCTGCCGCAGTGGCGCACCCAGGGGGGGGGGGGGCTTTGGGGGCTTAAGCCCCCCCCCATGCATGGACCTTGGGTTAGCTATATTAATTTTTCACTTTTTTAAATATAATAAATGTCAAACATAGATTGAATCAAAGAGTGCAAGCGTTTAGTAAAAAGTATTTAGGTCTACGTATACAGACAGTACAACCACTGTGTAGTTTTTATAAAAATGTCTTAATTGAAAGTAGCGGAAACAACGAAAGCCTACTCAAAGCTGAGTTTGAATTGTGGCACAAAAGCTTCAAGACCCACACCAACATACCAAGTAATGCAATTTATTTGTTGAACTTATGTGACAAGGACTTGTTTCCTAATATACACAAATTGTTTAGAATATTGTGTACTATTCCTGTGACTACAAGTACAGCTGAAAGGTCATTCTCTACATTACGTCGATTAAAGACCTATCTTAGAAATACCATGGGTACAAACAGACCGAGTGGCCTGGCAGCATTGAATATTCACCGGGAAATTGAAGTGACTAATACAGAGGTAGTTTCTGTTCTCAAAAAATCGTCCAGACGTCTAGATTTCATTTTGTGAATAATTATTATCTTGCTTTAACTTACATCTCAATTTCATTGTGTTATCATTAAATTTACACATTCAAAATTTAAATTGTATTATTTCTTTCCCAAATACTAATATTGTATTTCTATGAAAACTTCAAAACTACTTAAAGGTATAAATTATTCCAGGGGCTCATTTCATAATAAACTACAATCTAATCCACAAGCTTTACCTTGTAATTTCAAAGAGATTTCCATTGAGCTAATAGCTGATTTACTATAATATTATTATTAAATTGTAGTTTATCATGAAACAGGCCCCAGATAGTTGCTTCTAGCTTACTCAATCATCAGGTGATCATGCAGCATGCACTTTTACAGCCCTGCAGAACAATATAGTAATAGGCAAACTAAATTACTTAGGTATTACTGGTCATTAAAGGTCATATAATGGACACGTTTGATACTAGAGAAGCCCCCCCCAAACCAAAATACTGGGTGCGCCCCTGCTCTGCCGTACATGTTGTGACTGGCAACGTAGCCAAAATTTGCAAAAACTTAAGTACTGAGGGAAATGTTGTCTTTGTGCACAGCTTCAATGCCTGCTTCAAACAACCTGTCTGCTGCTTTGCACACATTCAAGCCTCCTTTCCCCTACCGCCTTGCTTGTCAATTCTACGGGACTTCATCTTGTATACCGCCAGCATCACTTAGGCACCTACAAAGACAGCGTCACAGCTGTACTCGGACTAAGATAGCTGGTCACGACGCGCACCACTCTCGCACTTGTAGCGAACAAGTAAAAATTTTGTAATTAATGCCATGATGAAGCTTTGCTCCCCCTAAGTGTTTAAGGATTCCAATTCTTTATTCTTCAAAATTGCTATGAAAAAAAAAGAAGATAATCGCTCTAGTGGGAGGGGGGCAGGTCTCCATCATCCCCCCCGTCTGTGTGCCACTGTTGTACAAGTTTGGAAAAATAATACTTTGAGAGAACGAAATTTGGAGGGATTAATGACCACAACAAAAGAAAATGTATAGTAGTAAAAGCAATTGGTATGTTCGTTAGTTCAAATGGATTACGTTTGGTTATAGACAAAGATAAATCTCGCATGTAACGGATATTTTGAATGTTCTCTTGCAATGATACCAAAATTCAAATGATTTAAATAAGCGACATGCACATCATACAAGGAGAACATTTCATAAACCACAAGACCAGGTAAACACCCAAAGACATAATCATCAATAAAATTAAAGAAAACCATACACACCCAATTAAAAACATACATCCAAAATATTGTAGCCATCACATAATTAATACCAGAAATCGGCACATACTTTCTCACAAACATATTGAATTAAACAGATTTACTGTGACTTTATAACTGTATACAAGTAGGTCAAGGGATGGATTAACGTAACTAATAAATATTATTATTATTATTAGCTGAGAGAAAACTACTCAATCGATTTTGAACAAATTTGCACCAAACATGTCAATTAGGCCTGTATAGATGCACGAAAAAAGGGTTTGAAAAACAACCCCCTTCTTGGCCAAAAAACCACCAAAAATGAGTTATTATTATTACTAACCAAACGAGAATTTTTAGAAAGATGCGTTTTTTTGTATATTGTAGGGTACATTAAGGGCTACAAATAAGCCAAATTTGATCAAAATCGTTAGAGCTATTTTTTTTTTATAATAACTGATTTTTTTGGGTTAAAAAGGGGGTTGTTTTTCAAAACCTTTTTTCGTGCATCTATACAGGCCTAATTGACATGTTTGGTGCAAATTTGTTCGATATCGATCGAATAGTTTTCTCTCTAGCTTTGTATACATACAGACATACATTTTGTAAAAACCACTTTTTAGGACTCAGCGGGTCCCAAAACGGATATATCCTCACAAAATTCTCGACTTCGATTTTTTTTGCGATCACTATACTTTCTCTATAACATAGTATAGTGAGAAAGTAAAAAAGCATTGTTAAAATAAAGAGAAAGGAGATAGAAATGTAAGCTCCTTATTACCACTGTAAGCTTTTCACACTTTTCACCACAAATACAAATTTCATTTTAAATATACAAATCTACACTAATAATATTATACAGGGTGTCTCAAAAGTCTGTGAACAGCGTTAAATTTTTGTACCCATTGCAGATTACGTAACAAAACTTGGTACAGTACACTCAGACTAGGAATGTGTCTGACCTAATGGGCGTGTCATCCCTTCTATTTCTCCCCCAACCAGTGTTGGTGGTACAGTAAGACCTAAATAATCCGGCACTCGATAGTCCGGCAGACCCGATAGTTCGGCATCCATCATCTTGAAAATTAGCACTCATTAAAAATGGCAGTTTTTGTAATTATCGAGTGATTTAGGCCCGGTCTACACTGTCTGTTGGCTCCACATCCGTCGAAAACAGTGTGTAAAAATCTACTTGTCCAAAACAAACATTTCAATCAACATTTCTCCTAAAAATCGAACCGATTCAAAACAATGTGCTCTCGTCGTCCTTTAAAAACTTTCCCGGTTACAGGGACCGTTTAACACTTTCGTTGCTGACAGTATTTTGTTGAACGTATTCCATTTAATGAAGATTACAAGTATTTGGAAAGAGATACATTGAATTTCTTGTAAATAGTTGTTCGATTTAAAACAGCTTTGCACGGTTTGGAAGTGAAAGGCGTTCGAAGAATTTGCGACAGGCTGGAGTAAAAATAGCAAACCCCTTCCACGTACTGACTAAGGGAAGCCAACAATAAAGGGGAATGGAGCCGTCCCTACCTGAGGCCCATCAGTTAGCGACAATCTCTCTACGCAGTTATTGTTACATAGTTTCAACGTATAATTTACGTGTACACTCTATATATACTTTTGAAGTCCTCGATAATCCGCAACCACTGGATCCCCGAGCGTGCCAGATTATCGAGGAGGTCTTACTGTACAACCAATTCCATGAAAACTAGGTTCACAAATTACATTTAACTAAGAAAGTTACAACTCTGTAACGGACTGCGTTTCACTTTCTTATAGTTTTACCTACTCCTCTGAGACACACTCCAAGGTTGAGGCTACTGTACATCGTTTCTCTAAAAAAAAAACTAAATTTTGAATCAATTATACTTTTTCTACCACCTAAGGGGGACAGTATATCTTATATAATAGCATAGGTTGAGTTATACATCAAATTAAAGGTCTATCTTAGGAGAAAACAACGCTGCAAATCAGACATCAAAAGGTTCACCCTACACAAAATGGCGGCCGCTTACAATTACAATATTGGGCATTTTGAAAATGGCTTAATTTGAATTATTGGCATTGGCTTTTAAAAGCAAAACTCCGACAGTCAACACTAGAAATACATGCCGAGATGCTACAGAGCATTATGAATGGCTACTACACCCGCCTAGCTCACTGCCAAACTGCAGAGGGAAAACAGTTTGAGCATTTATTGTAAAAAAGGTAAGCTGTTATAAAAGTGTATTGGTAATTGTTATTAGCGAATTTCCATAGGAAAAATAATTCGACCACGCAGCTGAACCGCTGACGTGAGTTGAGCAAATTTCCAAAATTAAGTTTATAGACCGATATTTTAGGGTTTCGACCAACAATTTGGGAAATAGGTCTATTCACGACGGTGCTGAATAGCTGCAAAATGGTTCGCACGCCATTCCGCATATTGGGATTGTCTTCAATAACACAAAGCATTGCGTGCTTCGCACGCCATTCCACATATTGGGATTGTCTTCAATACACAATGCATTGCGTGCTTCGCACGCCATTCCACATATTGGGATTGTCTTCAATACACAA
>JAGFPH010001920.1:0-12509 GCA_018207615.1 Philaenus spumarius
TTGTTTATTATTGATAAGGTTCCCTTCATTTTTATCATTTAATTTAATTGATTTTTTAATCTGCTTATTAATTTGATTTTCACACCTTAATTTTAAACACTTCCATTTAATTTGACTTATTGCCGTTTGTTTATTTATAAATGGTAACTCATATATTATCCCTTCGTATGACCACCTTATAAATCTTTTTTCCATATTTATTTTCGCCTGCATTTCATACAATGCATCACACCCTATAAGTATTCTGGATTTTAACCCTTTCACTATTAATAATTTTAAATCCATTTCTTTATTTTGAACTTTATATTTTAACATAATTTGGCGGTGTACTTTCTGAACTTTACCTTTAAGCGCTCCAATTATTTCTACATTTGCTACTGGAAGTTCCATTATTGGTATTCCTTCCGCTTTCAGCTGCTCGTAATAATCCTGTTGCATAACTGTTATTTCAGATCCAGTGTCTATTTCCATAATAGCCTGTAAATGACCAATTTCCACTAATATCGCCGGGATTTCCTCTATTGGTTTATCTTTAATAATTTCCTCCCCTTCATTATCTAACAAATCCTCGCGAATATTATAGTGTATATTACTTAAGGGTTTCTGTACACATACTGCCGTTTCATTTTTAATTACCGTGTTTTCCGGTTTTTTAATTAACTCCCTTTTAATTATTTTTTCGCCCCTTCTATTTACTTTATTTATTCGATTTTTAGTTATATCATCAGCCCTAAAACTCCGAAGCCTATTTTTCAGAACCTCCTTTCCTAGTTTCCCTGTTTCGGCTTTGAATTAGGATTTTGATTTGATGGACCGGGTCTTGGGTTATTAGGGTGTATGGTATTTCTTGGGTTTTGCGAATAGGATTGCGGGTTAGGTTTCGGATAGGGTTGGGGGTTTTGCCTGTTATTATTATTATTATTCGGCGTTCCTGTAGGCCTATTTCCCCTACGCGCTTCCTCCATCATATCTATATTATTTAGAAATTGTATGGCTTCTCTAACCGTCTCGCTATGCTTTCCCATTGCCACTAACCTAATCTGGTCATTAAAATGCTGGAATATAGTAAACACTAAATATCCCTCCGGAATCGGTGGATCTAAATCTCTAGCCTTGTTTACTAATTTACAAAAATAATCTGCTCGCGTAAGATTACTATTATCATTATACCTCCCATATTCTATTTTATTTCTTATTAATTTTTGCTTCTGTAACGACCAATAATTTTTTAAAAAACATTCCTTAAACCCTGTGTACCCTATATTTTCGGTTTGCATAACTTGCCACCATTCTAATGCACTACCCCTTAATTGTCGCACTGCAAACTTTAACTTTTCTTGATCGCTAAAAAATGGATTAGTTTCCTCGATCAAATTTTCTACCTCCCTTATAAATTGCTGAGGGCGTTCGTGTGGATTTCCCCAAAATTCTATTTTTTTACACTCCCCCTCATATCTCGGCATTACCAGGCTCCTAACCATACCTGGCTGTCCCCCTAATTCTAACACTTTTTGTTCTACCTTCGTTACCCTATTTGTAATTAATTTAAAATTTTCATCAGCTTTCTTTTTAATTACCCCTGTAGATTCTTCTAACAATTGTATACTGCCTACAATATCCTCAAGCCTTTCTTCTACCTGTTTGTGTTGACTTAAACACCTTTCTTTTTCTACATTTATTTCCTGCGATACTCCTTCCAATTTTCCTGAAATTAATGTATATAATTGTTTCTGCTCTTCTTCTCGCAGCCTCCTATCATTCGCTTTTTCTTCTTCTCGCAACCTCCTTTCGTTCGCTTTATCTTCTTCTATCTTAGCCTCTTTTAGCCGCCTTCTTTCTTCTTTTCTTTCCTTCTCTTCCGCTTTCTCTCTTTCTCTTAATTGTTTCTCCTCTGCCTTCTCTGTTTCTCTTAACTGTTTCTCTTCCGCTTTCTCTCTTTCTCTTAATTGTTTTTCTTCCGCTTTCTCTTTTTTTAGCATCTCCATAAATTCTTTAAGTTCTTTGTTCGCCATTTTGCTCTTAGAAATTTCTCCTTATTTGTCGGAAGTAAAATATTCGTAGCCTAACTACTTTTATTTTATTTTTCTTAACTTTTTTGAAAACCCCCTTTTTCTATTTACGTTTTTACCGCGACAAATTATTTCTAAGGTGCTTGGCCTTCTCCCCCTCTTACACTGCGGAATACCAAACCCGGGAAATATTTAATGTTGATCAAATTCACTAGTATGTTTACACAATCTAACTTAATTCTTATTATAACACATACATATAAGCACAAATAATTTATTCTGTCAGTTCTGGACTTTATTTAACCTTCCGTTAAATCAAGCCACACCGGTGGGCGCCAACTCTGCAACGACGCACGAGTTGCACGACGCTGGGGGAGGAAGTTTGTTTTCCTTTTGTCCCCGCGTTGCGACGTCAACCCTGCAACGACAGACCTTTTTTATGACGTTCGGGAGCCACCTCTGCAATGTAGCCCCAACGCTTGTCTGTCTGTAGGATTTCCCTACTTTGTTACAGAATAAAGAGATTATATCACCTACTGGAAGTTTAAGGCAAATTAATTTTAATAGCCCAGGTGATATAACTCTGGTTAAGATAACTATGCCTATAGTCACCTTAAATAAAAATCTTTTATTAAATTCCTTCCAGTTATTCAAGTTACTATTGACTTTAAATTTGCTCAGCTCAGTAATTAATATTATATTTATTTGACAATCTCCGAGGAGTGAGAACAGTGGAACTTTACCGAGAATAATTAAATTATTTGTGCTTTGTGAAATTCCGTTGGAAATGCCAACTTTGCGTTTCCGCCCTTCAATATTGATCATACACTGAAAACAACTTATCATATAGGATACTTAGATAATAGGAATCTCTTGAACAAGGTAAATTAATTATATTAATTGAAATCAAAAGAAAATTTATTCAATAAAAAACTCAAAATACTCTGTGGTTCTTTCCACTACAAAAACATAAATTTTAAACTAAATTTACTATTTACATAAATTTTAACTCCTTTAGGTAGAACCATTTATTATTCATTTATACTTAATTCTTCCTTCCTTTTTAATATTTATTATTTAATTATTTAATTATGAAAATGATTTTATATATTTAATTTACAAGATTAATAATTTTATATTTTGAAAAACCTAATTTTTTATCTCAACCCAGTATCAATAATTATTTAAATTTAACTCAGGCAATATTTTAATAAGGGATATCGTAACTTTTCTGACAGACCTTTTATTACTGCGACCCTGGACTCTGAACACCTTTCCCAAGAATGTTGATGGAAATACAGCTTCCCTGAAGTCCGGTTATCGTTGGTGCGGTTGAACGTCTCTCGTGGTCTCAGCTTTTCCTGGTTTGACTTTCCCTGATGTCTTCCAACGTTTTCCCTGATTTGGTTTAACGCCTTCCCTGATTTGGTTTAACGCCTTCCCTGATTTGGTTTCCGCTTCTTATTCCAGTAGTCCTTCAAAGTCCATGTGTGGTTCCAGTTATTGTCATTACATCAGTCCTGTGATTCTTGTAGACTACGTCATTTATAGATTTTTTGACGCACCCGCTATATAATTAACTATAGCGTAATTCACTCAAACTGTCCAATCGTTTTTTCACTGTCTGTAATACTAACTGATTTTACACTGTCTTTGTTCATTTAACTCGTATTTACGTTTGATAAAATTTTAATGAAAACTGTTACTTGAAATATTATATCGCATAATATTATAATTAATTAAAATGTTCACTGTTTGATTGACACATATCTTACTGCTGTCGTTATAAAACACTGCTTCTAAGTACGTTACTATAACATCGCAGATCCGTCTAACAACGTTGATCTAAAGAAAAAACTCAAAGAGATAGAGCGATTCCAGCTTCCAGAGAGAGCGATAGATATATCTGAGATAGGTAGAGTGATAAATCGTTAGATGCGCGGCTCCCGCTGTACTCCACTTATATAGCCTCCTTTGCCGCCTTCCGAGTACCAACTGCCTTTCTTATTTTTCCATTCCTTGTTCGATATCTTGCCATGCAACTTGCATTGATTCCTTTAAGTTTTAGGTTGGTACTACCCCCACTAACTTCTTCGTTAGGCCTTGCCATCAGCTAATCTAGATCTCCCCTCCTAACATTTTCTCCTATTGTCTTACGTATTTTCCTCGTAGTTTTCCTTTAACTGCTTTTATGAACTTGCGGTTTTCGTAATCGTATTCCTGATACATTTTCCTTTCTTCTCAAACTTGAGTGATGGTCGTACTACGTTTGGTTCGCTTATGGCGCTGCCTCGCGTATTCCGCGGTTTTTCCTCGCGAAAACTTTTCTGGTTTTGAAGGAAAATCTTTTTTCTTTTTTCTTCTATGTTGGTTATTATTTTAGGATATATTAGCCAAAATTTCCATTCTGTCCGAAGATTTTTCTTCTGTTTTTGGGACTTGCAAATTTTGCCAAATTTAACATTTACTTTTGAATTTGAATTTTAACTTTAAAATTGATACTTTCGATTGAGATTTACAATTTTATACCCTTACTACTTTCTTAACACTATGTTATTATTTTTACCACCTTTTTCATTCTATTCTTAGCAAACTATAGGTATGAACTTTCTCACCTATTATTTTAATTAATTAACAATTTATAAACTTCTTATCTTATAAAACTTTTACTTCTTTACAACTTGTTTACTTTTTCATTTTCCCTTTTTCATTTTTTATGGTGCTTTTTCACCTTCAAACTTTAACAATTATCTCTAACTTTTAAACTACCAAAAATTCCTTAATTTGTTATTTAACATTTTTTATACAATTTTTCTTACGCTTTTCAAAAATATCTTTTTCATTTAATTTTGATGAAATTTGAGAATTTCCTATAACTTTAACTCTTTATAACTTTAACATTTTTTATTTTACAAAATTGTGACTTCCATGAACAATGTTACCACCTCCCGTGTTTCACATTTACCCATAAAATTCATCAATTTTATACTTTTATTTAACACCTTATTCCTGTATAAAAATAACTAATTTTTCTAAGTCTTTCAGGCAACTTGAAACAAGTTCCTGGACAAAAGTCCATCTCTGTTGACACAGTACAGTTGGCCGGGACTTGTCGTATTCTAATCTAGTTAAGTATAGGGTGTACCTCAACTTCTGCTATGAAATCTTGATTTTTGCAGTTTTTCAACAAAACTCAATTTTTCACGCATTGCATAAGGTTTATCCGTTGCAATGTATATATGTATTCGCACTCTAGCGGCCGCCTTTTAAGTCCGATTTAGTCCAAATTTGGTACACACGTTGATTGTCTACGTCGCTCGGACGAGTTCGTTAGCCAAAAAAATCCAACATCCGGAAGCACATTTTTTGACCGAAAGTAACTAGTTTTTGAGATTTTTCCTACGAGAATGAATTTTCTTTAGAGTTTTATTTCTAAAAATATAAATGTAGGACGTTATTCTGCACATTTTGTTTTTTATAGCTCGCTTGGTTCCCCCAAAATCGATCAAAACGTAAAATACCATAAAAGTGCCCGGTTCAAAGCCATGTGGTGGATTCTACCGTGGGGCAATGCTTTGTGTATTGAAGATACTCCCGATACGGGGGTTGGCGTGCGAAGCACGCAATGCACCGTGTATTGAAAATACTCCCAATATGCGGAATGCACTGTGGTTGAAGATACTTCCAATATGCGGTATGGCGTGCGAAGCATTTTGCAGCTATTCAGCACCGTCGCGAATACATCTATTTCCCAAATTATTGGTTGAAACCCTAAAAGAGTGCGAAATAAGTCTTGATACACCTCTATATAATTTAAATTGATTGCTATACGAACTTAAAAACCTCTACCATACCTATTGTAACGCTTTTTCTGAGTTTTAAGGGTGGTTAAAAATCTTGCCCCCTTTTTATAGGGCGGGGGATAAAGAGGGCATCTTTCATTTTTTAAATGGCAACCCCTATCTTGTGACATATCATTGGAAAGCCCTTTAAAAACCGTGATTTCTGTGATAAGAAAATGACGCACTGTGCTCATTCAAAATTGTCGACAGGAGTGGGGTTGGAGGGATTTTGAAAATATGTTTTCTAATTTTCTCATAAAAGATAAAAACCGTCTCGTTTTTGGATTTTTGTTTTCGTCTTTAAAACAACATCACATTATAACATTACTTTAATACCTTTTTTGAGCGCAGCGAACGAGTGCGTCAGCTGATTTGTATTCTCTTACCACAGAAATTCATGATTTTTAAAGGGCTTTCCAATGATATGCCACAAGATAGGGAGCATTAACCTTTAAAAAGGAGGCAGCATTTTTTAAACCCAGAAAAGTGTTATAATATACGTTGAAGGTTTTGCACGTTGATATAGCGATCCGTTTCAATTATATCGATGTGTTCACGACTTACTTTCCACTCTGTGCATAGCCTGTATTACTAGAGAAAACTGTTTTATGGAATATTGGATCCAAAGCCGTACCCTGGGGTGGGGGTTAGGGGGTCAAACCCAACCCCCTCCGAAATCCCGAAATTTAGTAGTAAAAATTAATACTAGGTTTAAAAAGTACAAATTAAATTATAAAATAGACAACACAACAGAGGATCCAGCAACATATTTTACATCATTGTGCATTGCATGCATACTGATATTTAGATTTGCTTGATTAAACTACAACGTACAATACACATGGATGCAGTAGGTTACAGCCTTACTCTCTTGTGAGCTTGATCTGATCTATTAAATAAGAAAACTACGAAGGTTCAGCAAAATACTTTACTTTAACGAAACAAAATCATTCATCATCCTTACATCCTGTAATATTTTACACGGGTAACTATATTAAAATGTTAAAAAATAAGCATGGAAATTGTTGTTTAACACGCTCACTGCCACGCAAATTTCGTATTTCCTATGCTAGGAGCTGACCTTTTATTTTTTTACATTTTTAGCCTAAATGAGTAGAAATTACTTTGTTTTTTTATTTTTGAACCTTTCTACGTAATAATCGCTAATATTTTAAAGCGGACGCACATGTGCGTCCATAGCACATGGGCTTCAAATTTACGTGCGCTGTGCATTGAAATAACTCCCGATACGGGGGTTGGCGTGCGAAGCAAGCAATGCACTGTGTATTGAAAATACTCTCGATACGGGAGTTGGCGTACGAAGCAAGCAATGTACTGTGTATTGAAAATACTCCCAATAAGGGGGATTGACGTGCGAAGCACTCGATGCTCTGTGTATTGAAAAATCTGACAATACGGGGGTTGGCGTGCGAAGCACGCAATGTATTGTGTATAGAAAATACTCTCAACACGGGGGTCGTCATGTGACGCGTCGCCATTTCACTTTGTTGTGTTACAACTTTGATTAGATACATTCAGCGTAATCATGTTTATTTGATCTCTTTATCTGACACCTACCTACGTAGTATTAGCTGACTAAGCAGTCGAAGAAGGCACACAGATCTGAAACCTGTACTGTATTTGTGTAATGCGTGTTTTTACTAACCGAACGATTGTCATCTCTATTTAGCTGAAATGGCGGTAAGCTATAATGCGGTATATACCGGGTGTTCCGAAAGTGTGTTACCCCTTCCGTAACTCTTAGACAACGGAAAGTAGATAGATGAAAATTTGGGAATGCTTTCGGATGATTAGTAACTACTTTTACAAACTTTCAAGACCACTCCCCCCCCCCCCCCCCCACTATTCAGAGGGTCCTGTGGGGCAACTAAACATTTTCAAAAGTAAACATAGGGCTTTTGGCACAAAATTTTGTTGTCCTCGAATCACAAACATTTTGATACCAAGCAAAGTAAGGTACAACAGTATCCAAAATGGCGGTTATGTTATCAACATAATGAAAGTTCAGACTAAATCGAGTTATTTTCCTGATTGGAGGGAGGGGGTTGATGTTGAACGATTGTGAGAGTGGGCACTATCAATCGAAAGACATTTCAAAGGCCCTTTTCTTCTTGTTTAAAAACAAGATCACTTTTTATTTCAAACTATTAAAAAATTACGTTAGGGGTCCAGACCTAAGGTCGGGAATAGTAAATGAGCACCGATCATAGCCTCCTGAACACGTTTTGCGGTGTCATTAAAATGTATATATACATACTAGCTGACCCGTACGGCGTTGCCCGTGGTGGTGGTAACTTTGATCCCCCCAAACCCCTCCTAAAATTTCGAAATTTTTCATACCCTTTCTTAGTGAGCACCTATGGCAATAGAGGAATTTACATACCAAATTTCATTCTAATCCTTTCAGTAGTTTTGAAGAAATCGTGATTTAATAACTTTGATCCCCCCAAACCCCCCTAAAATTTCGAATTTTTTCGAACCCCTTCTTAGTAAGCGCCTATGGCCCTAGAGGAAGCTACTACCAAATTGCATTCCAACCCGTTCGGTAGTTTTGAAGAAATCGTGATTTAATAACTTTGATCCCCCCAAACCCCCCTAAAATTTCGAATTTTTTCGAACCCTTTCTTAATAAGCGCCTATGGCCCTAGAGGAAGCTATATACCAAATTGCATTCCAATCCGTTCGGTAGTTTTTGAGAAATCGTGATGAGTGAGTGGTATTTCTCTTTTATTTATATAGATTATTGATTGTTAGATATATGACTTATCGTCTTCAATATTCCGCTTTCCGCCATTAAACAACGGCCGTTTCTGCTATTCAGCTATTTTCAGGTTTCCCTTCGTCATATTACACAAACACTTAAGCCTCGGCTACGATACGAGCGGTGAGCGGCGGCGGTGGGCGGCGAGCGTTACTAGCAAATTTTTTTTTTTTTGTGTTTAAAGGCGAAAAACCTGGGTGGTTATCATCGCGTTACTACTAGCAAAATTCCTGAGCGGCGGACGTGGCTACGATACAAGCGGCAATATTCCCACAGTCAACGAGATGACGTCACACGAGGAGCTAGTGCTGACGGAAATACTTAGTGAGAGACCAGTATTTATAGGAAAATCACAATATAGGACTACTATATCTTTAACCGTAGTCTTAAGTGATATTTACTTTTGTCCAGAAATTCAGGTGTAACCCGGGTAGAGAGTATTTTAAAAATATATAGTTCCTGTGAAAATAACAATGTTAACAGTCCCACAGGAAAAAAGTTTAAATCCTTTATGAGGTTTAAAAAATAAATAAACTCTTGAACAGAATGATAAATTCCAAAATTATAACCGCACAATTTAGAATCTTTTTTGTTTACAGTCGGATTTTCTTGAAATTTGGATTTTAACATAAATTCAGGTGTAACCCTAGTAGAGAGTATTTTAAAAATATATACTTCCTGTGAAAATAACAATGTTAAACAGTCCCACAATAGAAAGTTTAAATCCTTTATGAGGTTTAAAAAACAAATAAACTCTTGAACGGAATGATAAATTCCAAAATTATAAGGAGTAATTTTAAAATATATGTTTCCTGTGAAAATAACAATCGTAAGTAGTCCCATAACAGAAAGTTTTAATCCATTGGTGTTGTTTAATCCATAATTCATGGTGTTTAAAGAATAAATAAATCCTTGAACCGAATACAAAATTCCGAAAGTATACTCGCAAAAATTAGCATCTTTTTTGTTTACCGTCGGATTTTCTTGAAATTTTGTATATAAGTGGTCGTTAGTATGCCATGAACGTATACGTATCAAAAATACTTAATTTTGCCTTTTTAACCAATGTCATATGTTTGTTGAAAGTAAAGAAACCCATGAGCGTCGGGCGGCAGTCGAAAAATTATCTAACTGATTTGATCATGAGCGGCGAGCGTTAGCCAACGCACATCCGCCGCTTGTATCGTAGCCAGCCAACCGTGTTTAACAAGGAAACTCCATCAGTTAGATAATTTTCGTGCGCCGCTTGCACCTGCTACTGCCGCCCACCGCCCGCCGCTCACCGCTCGTATCGTAGCCGAGGCTTTACACGCCCATATTATTTAAACTTATTGACTCATGAGTGGACTTCGTTCGTCCGGGTGCGTACTGTTGATCGACGGGAAGGGGTGATGGGATATCTACCGCGTTGGATTCAGAGTTTAGTTTTTCGTTCTTAACATGCTACCATCTATTTTATAGTTCTTGTATGTTTAGAATTGTTCCATCAACTTTCCCTTTTTACATCGATGTAGTATTTGGAGGGTACCATCTCTGCAGGACTAACCATGGAGTAAATATTCTGAATGATATGTTGGGCAAATTTTGACTCGGTTCTTATGAGGTTCGCAGTTTGGCCGACGGGATGTGTTCTTTAAATCTTTTGTTAAAAAATCTTCCTGTCTGGCCTATATTTTTAGACAATCGCAACATGATAACTGGTATACTCCTTGCCTTCAAATTTGTTTTAATTTGCTTTTATTATTCACGTATCCCTTCAAATTATTTTTGGTTTTATAAGCGACCTTATAGCCATGTTTCCTAAGGATATTCCCAAGTGTGTGTTCAAGCGGCTTGTAATAGTTAAATACCAAAAATTTGAACTTCTTTGTTTTTTTTTAGATAATTCTTTAATTTTGTGATTCCTCTTTTGTTTCCTGAGTAATTGACCGAGCGAAGCGAGGCCTCCGTTTTAACTCGACCGTTTGGCATTTCGTCTGTGTGTCTGTCTGTCTCACGATTACGGCCTTGACCGATTTTGATGATTTTTTGCATGAGTGTTCCATATTCCTAGGCCGAGCCATGTATATATACTTTTTTTTATTTTTAACCCCTTAAATAAAATCAAAATGGCGGCCGGACCGTTTCTCTCAGTGTAAGCTTTTTTCCAAAGCCAGTTTGTTGCTTAACCGTAGGTCGAATTTAAAAACTAATAACATTTTGGTAGTAGCAAATAATATTTTCAACAAAATTGAATTCTTGATCTTTTCCGTATATCTAACGGTAAGCTCACAAAATGGCCGTAAACTTCAAATTTGTTAAAAATCGTCCAAGTTTTTGTATTTCAGCCATGCTTTTATACGTTTATTCTAAACCAATTCAAAAGTGTTCCATAGGTTTTTTGTAGATAAAGGTTCAAAGAATTCATATATTCCAGTAAAAAAATGATAGAAGTAATATTAGTAAATTTATTAGCTCAAGAAACAAGCATGTTCAGTAACGAAAGGAAAAAGTTCAACTTTAGGCTTACATAAAAATTGGTAAAACTCTTTTGTAATTTTTTCATAAATGTAAAAAGGTTTCTCAATTTAGTTCTAAATAGAACAAAACTGTATAAAAATATTGATCAATTTAAAATGTCTTATTTTGAAAACACCAGTTTTTATGTTCCTACTACAAAACTAGGCCTGTTGTAAATAGTAATTTAGGACTATTATTATCCTTTGCCCAAAAATGACATATTATAAGAAAGTGTAGAGGATAAATCAAAGAATTGAACTGTATACTTGTAAATTATTATTTTATAAAATCATTTGACTTGAATTATTATTAGCTTTACTTGAATTACAAAATGAGATGAAACAAATGAAACCTCGCGGCGATAAAGGACATAAAAAATGACCGTTGGACAGCGTGGAAAGTGTTGGTACATGGGTTGAAATCACTATCACGACGCTTTAACATCGTTTGTTTGTTTTTTTTATTATTTCTAATATTGGAATTTGACATGGAACTGTAAATACATTGTTAAGTTTTAGTTATTTAAGTATGTAAATATTTAATTCTATGTTTTCCCTCAATAACGCGATAGTTTTAGCTACCCTACGCATTATTAACCTAAATAAAACTCAATGACCCCTAAAAGAAAATCTTTAGCAGTTAAAGCACAAGAAAAGAAAAAAAACGATAACTAGAAACCCCGGAATCGCGGGATTTGCAAAATAATGTTTCACTTACTGAACCTTCTGCTTACTTCCTTACTGGCACACTATTTTTAACCTAAGCTAAAAACCACATTTGTTATTTCAACGAGCGAGGTCTACTGTTCACAGAAGTACTAGTCTATCTACAATTATTGAAACAATGTAACCATTATTGGCGGCAATGCACTTAATTGTTATAAGTTCCTCTTGGAAGTCTGCTTCTTATTTGGATATATCGTTATTGGTTGGCGGTTGTATGGACTAAAAGGCATTTAAATTGTAGACGAAATCACTGATTCCATTAGGAATCTCAACTGTATTATATTATAGAGTGTTATTTCATTGCTAATCTTTTAACAGCACTTTACTGCATTAACAATGACGTTATGTTTATATTTCAGGCGGGAGAGATGAAGTTAGCCGGATCGTACGCAGGTCGTCTGCGGTTGACAGTATGGAGGCGGAAGTCCACACTACTGGGAGCCGCCATGGCCGTAGCTCTCCTGGTGCTCTGTCTACAGTACAACGCCGCCAAAGAAGTCGTCGAAGTACCGCCCGCACAACCTCCAGAAGACGCTGGCGATTCGAGAAGTAACAGCGTCCAGTTCGTCGCCAACCTGCCGGTGACGGGGGCGGCGCTACGCGCGGACACTCAGCCCGACGGGATGAACGACAACGTCGATAACTACATCTC